>APFE030007565.1:575-62308 GCA_000404065.3 Pinus taeda | reverse complement strand
TCTTCATCGGATCGTGATGTTGCATATCCAAGATTGGAGGGATTTGCACGAGTGGTATTTGATCCAAGAGGATGAGTGCTCGCAGGACTGAGCCAGTGGAGATTGTCTAGGCCCAAAGAGAGTCTAGCCTCAAAGGGAGCAACCCTATGGAGGTTTGGGATCTTCAGGTTCATATGTGATGAGGTAGAGGCACTACCGAGATTGTCAGATTCATTCTACAGGGTATGTTGTAGTGATGGATGCCAGATGGGCTAGTTTCGTCGCCAAAGATGATGATGGTTACTTCCTACTCTTGTAAGTACCTCCCTCGCTAAGAGGGAGTGTTGAATTTTATGTAGCTTGGGAGGTACTCCAAGCTCTAGTGTTTAAGGGCTAGAAGTCAAAGCGCCACAAATGAGCTTGTGGGCTTGAGATCCAAACCAAGGAGTTTTGCACCCATCGTGATTTGGGCCAAAACCATGATGGATTTACAGCATATGATGGATGAGGATGATAGTGCTCGGTGAGACTATTCCAACTCAACGAGAATCATCCGATTCCAAGTTGTCATTGGAAAGAAATGAATTTTTGAAGTTGACTAATTAATTATTGGTTGTCAAGTCATGTAGGCTTGATGTAAATAAGCCCAATAGAAGGGTCTCTTCATTAATTCGGTGAAGCCCCTCCTTAGGCTATAAAAGGAGGGTGATATGGTATTATTTGAGCATCCATTGTGTGGGCAATATATCCTCCATCGAGCTCTAAAATTTGGATGCCCTAGCCGCAGCAAGAGAGTGTCAAGACATCGAGGGGACTAGTCTAGATTGGAGGGCGAGGAGCAGCATGAGAAAGGTGTGTTGAAGGCCAAAGTGCTGGGTATAAATGCGAACTTATATGAGGGTTGTTTTAAGGGTCAAAACATGTCTGAATAGAATTGTCTCTAGAACCGAGTTGCTAGGCTAGTGGACTGAACATGAGAGGACTTAGATAGCAAGAAAGGGATCAGCTTGCAAATTTGTTTAGGGTGGTTGTCTTAGGGTAAGACTAGAAGCCGAGTTGTTGTTCAAGGTCCAAGATTATAGGGTTGTGTGGGCCGAGGAAGATAAGGAGCTAGTGTTGTTAATTGGAGGTAGTTTGGTGTTGTTTGATGGAGGACCGTAGGCCTAACTTGTTGTTGGGCTGGGCTACAGGCCATAGCCAACAACAAAGGTTGTTCTAAGGGTTTCATTAAGGGTAAACAAGCTAGACTTGGATAGCGTAGCAGTGATGGAGTCTCACCTTGGTGCCCCGCAGCCTTAGAAGGCTTACATTGTTGACTGCGTGGAGGATGAGGGTTGAAGATTGATGCCCTAACTAGTGAAACAGTGATAGAAAGTGTAGCAAGAGGAAAACAACGATTTGGGACATGTATTGGGTCAAGGTTTCACATGTTTGGATCAATTTAATAAGCATCCTGTTGGTGCCATGTGGATGATCTTCCGAGGAGCTGAAGGATCTTCCTAGGAACAGAACTAGTAGTGTAGTTTTTGGGTCCAAGTGTTGACTATTGCGTGGATCAATTGATGGGCAGCTTGAGGAGGCCTTCGGAGTTGTTTGGAGGAGCCCACGTGGATTGTTGGGAGGCCTACCAAGTAGCCAAGGTGACAGCAAGCACATCAAATCAGAAGGGAAGAGGACAACAGCAAAGTGAGTTGCAGATGGACCCTTGGATGATGGATTGGGTGTCATAGGTCTATTGGAGGGCAACGTGTTCGCTACCCAAAGTAGCCCTAGAGCAGCAGACAAGAAGGACATTGTCGGTGCATGATTGGGTGAAGTATTGTAGCCTTATGTATAGCTCTTTGATGGACCAAAGAGGCTACTAGAACGCAGATTGGAGCCCGAGACTCGTGTGTGGAGAAGGACTTCTACAACAAATGATGGGTAGTCCTCCTAGCCCATGTTCATTGTGGGAGATGGACACCTTGTAGTGATAGGTGGCAATCCTCCATGCCCTATGTTGGTCTTCACCGATGCAGCGCAGGAAGACCATAGTGGGCTTAATTCCCTGAGTAGCTTAGGAGCAACAGTGGGCAGTTGAGAGTTGTTCACAAGTGGAGCTGTGAACAACTCGACAGGAGGCTCGATGTGTTGATGCATTGATGGACGAACGATCAACTAGAGAGCAGATTGACAATAGACGTTCAGTGGCCAGATGGATTTGGAGGATTGATAGAGGCAAGAGCTACAGATCGGGAGCCGAAGGACCGAGCAAGTACAGGGTATGACCGATAGGCGCTAAGAGAGCGCGCTACAACAGCCAAATGGTCAGATTATCTTGTGGAGGGCAGATTGGTCATCAATGTACTGACACCAAGCCCCAATTTGTATCTTGTACTAGTGGATGTATGAGGGCCATTATCCCTAGTACGGGAGCCCTAGATTGTTGTATTATATGTTGTTTAATATAATGAAGTTGGGTTGAAAAATGTAAAAAACTGTCTATATTTTGTGGATATGTGATTTACTGTTGTTTATATTCTGTTGTGCAAAGTAGTATTGTTGAGATTCTTGGTTTGGTAGCGTCAGAGATTTGAAGATTCTATCCTAGACCCAAGATCGTGGAAATTCAACATACATGAACCTTTTAAAAATAAAACTGTATTTCAATATTTGTAATTCATTTTCGCTGGCTTGGGAGGCCCCTTGGCATGCCGGAATACCTTCTGATGCTACAAAAAATCAACACATCTCCCTTGAAAATAGTAACTTGCACGGCTATGAAAAATAAGGTTGCTTCCATAAGAATCCTTTCTTGTAAAAGCCTCACAAATCATCGCAGAACCACCATACACAGAAAAACTACAAAACATGGGCACCAAATACTCATGAATAGAAAAAGATATTTTTAGTATATGATATTTTTTTTGGTTAGAAAAAGAGATGTTACCATGGGAGGAATCTTCCAAAAAGTAGGATTTGCAGCTCTAATATCATGTTGTCCAAGTGCCAACCCAGAATTGTAGCATGCAAGGACAGTTGTATAAAGCAAAAGAAATGATACTTGCATTAATGGGAGAGTTACAAAAATCACTATAGACGTACATGTAAATATAAAGATGAGATCCTTTCATTTCATCTTCCCACTTGACACCACACAGACATGTGTCAAGTTAATAATTAAGCTAATACACATGCACCCACAAATTTATTTGTTTATGATAAATCAAATATTACATTGCCGCATTTCCCTCCAGCAAAGTATCAATTGAGTACAAGAATGGCAACTGTGGATGGAATACTTAGGGTGACAAAGGGAGATTTAGGTGTCATCCATGCAACTCTTCAGAGAGATGCAGTTGTCCCATACACACACAATGCATGACTAAGTTATCATATACTCATAGTTGATCATGTAGGAATGGATTGCATGTCACTTTGAAAATGCCACACAGCACTAGTAATGAGAAGTTGAAAACAATTCCATACCACACTGAACCTGAATTTTCTTTTTTTCAAGTGTAGAATGTTTGAATTATTTCCTATTATCATAACTCTAAGGTAAAAGCTAGGGGACCTCCACTCACCACCTTTTTGCCCTAAAAATCTAGGTGCGCCTTTGCATTAACATTAAAAGCACCACTTTATAAAGCACTCTTGGCCAACCATCTTATGGTCCTCTTCCACTTTAAGGTTTGATTTTAAGCAGACCTTCAATGAGAATGTCATCTGAGACTTCCACTTTTTGCATTTGTATGCCAAATATCCAAAGCCATAGTTATTTTTATGTTAAGTACATTTAACTCATAATTCAATGCTTAGAGGACATTATAGTCAATGACAAGAAAGTATAGGCCCATATAATACAATCTGGAACCCTAGTCAAATGACTCAGACTTGAAAACAGTTCAGCA
Source organism: Pinus taeda (assembly GCA_000404065.3). Taxonomy (NCBI): domain Eukaryota; kingdom Viridiplantae; phylum Streptophyta; class Pinopsida; order Pinales; family Pinaceae; genus Pinus; species Pinus taeda. The sequence goes on along the minus strand of APFE030007565.1, from coordinate 58,436 downwards.
AACCCAAAATGGAGGGTTGACTCTCTAATAACTCAGCTAAGCCAAAAATGCATATAATATTCCAAATTGCCCGAGATAAAATCAAGTATTTTTCCATTCCAGGACAAATCCACAGAAAATGCATAGAATTATAGCATGCAGCATAGAATATTAAAATTTATATAGAAATACATAGTTCAAAGTTCAAAGCCGATCAATCTCTGCAATCCTCTATAGCTCTCAAAAGAGCTCATCCAATCGATTGTAGACACTTCAGCAGAAACCAAATCATCTCTCGGAAGAAAATCAACAGAAAAAGGGCTGAGAATGAGCAAAAATCATCCAGAAGTCATCTTATAAAATGCCTAGGAATTGCATTGCAAGTCTGTCATCAAGCCTAGCCGAATTTCTCACAAACTTGCCAAGTTTGGAAGAACCTGTCAAATCAGACCAAGTTTGACCAAGCTTGAGCAGTAATTTAGACTCAGCTCACCAGCTTGAGAAGCTGAATTAACTGGTGAGTACTGAGGTAAGTATAAAACTTAAATCAGGAAGTATACAAATCATTGCTTTCAAGATTTATAATTTAGGGCATCAAAAAGAAACTAATTCAGATGAAATAAAATGTCATTTTGCAGCTCATCTATCTACCTTTTCTTTTTCCCTTCCTTATACCAACATGGAATATCTTCCATAGAAGCTTGAAAAAATTGAGATGAGAAATACCTTCAGGGAAAGTGTAGAACCCATTAAGTCTTTTGCAACCTCTGAAAGTACCTTGCTCCCAACTGCATGGCAGATGAAACTCAAAGATTTAGAATACCTATGCAAAATAACTTCTTCAATGTTCTTATCTGCTATAGAACAGGAACGAACTTGTCTATTAGGTAAAGTTCGTTTTCAACATTTTTCTTCTAGATTCTAAATGTATATACTAACTTAAGGTATAGAACTTTCATAACATGGGATAGTTATAATCAAGAAATATAAATTTCATTCTAGGACATAGATTGTACATAAAACCAGCATAGATCCATCTTAAGTACAGATCTAACATGAACTGAAAGGGATCAAATTTCTTCATGTACAAACTTTTTTAGAGTGCAAAAAACAATGTGTTATTTTTAATTGTTTAAATTGTATTTTTGAATGCTAAATAGAGTATATATAGGACCAAATAAAAATTTTAACCATAAAAATTTATTTTTTCTCTATCTATAGATATATATGAAGTTGATATCAACGCAAATTAGTTAACATAGATCTTCAAATAGTTTATTTAAATCTTTTGTTGAAATATTTTTGGAAAGTATAAGATTTAAACATATGATTCACACATTTTTTTTACTTCTAATTACATTACCATATATTCATTTTTTTTAATTATAGCCGACATTATTTTTCTATTTAGAACATAATTTTTATTTTTTATATTTATTTTAAAGGGGCACAGACGGACGGACAAACTTACACATCCTCTCATATTGGGTTGTAGAATGAGCCTCTCGGCTCAATGAAGTAAAGCTAATAAAGATTCATAAAGCTTTGGATAATATTGAAGCTTGAAGTAATGAACAAACTGGAGGTGTATAAAAAAAGGCTCAAGAAGCCCCAAGGATGTAATGTTTACAACCGCTTCGGAGACATAAGACGAGGTTCCACTAGCCTAATAAAGATCCCGTGGACTAAGGCGGGGAAAATTTTAATAAGGAAACATGATTTGCCTAAGAAAAACATTATAATTGTTTAAGGGGTGAAAAGGAGAACATATCCTAGGCTAATGAAAAGTCATTTTTATTTTAAAAAGTAAAATGTACCTAAAGTGACTTTCAAAAAATTAAAAAGGTAAAATGGGAGCAAAAGTGGCCATTAAATTATAAAAGGGGAAAAAAGAAAAGGCTCTCCTCATTCTATCACTTGTCATTTGAGAAAAAAGGATTCTTGGAAAGCTTTTGGAGAAGAGCTTAGGGTTTGAAAAACCCTAGCCGCCATTGCTAGCTTCGGTGTTGAAACTATACACCCTAGTTGGTTTAGAGAGTAGAATCACCTAAATTTCACCATTGCGCTACCCAGAAGAAAAAGATTTGCAAAAGATAAAGGAGTTAAAAGATAAAGGAGTTAAAAGGTGCTATCGGTTGATTTTATATTCTCATGTTGAATATATCATCTTCTTTTACATGTTGGAGCCACACCCATTGAAGAGCCAAATATTGTCCTAACTCTAAAGTAGAGTTCTTTGCAAAAGAGGAATGAATCTAGCTTGAAAGAAGAGTTTGAATCTCCTAATGAATGAGGTCTAAATTATCAGTGAAGAGGGGAACATGTTACATTAGTGCTAAGTCAAGTTTCTCCCTAGTAGAGGGTCAAGTTCTATCATTGTCTTAGGCCGAGTTGGTGTCTCTCTTGGGTTGAAATTTCTGAGTCTATCCATTAGAAATTTGATCTGTATTCTTTTGGTTTATTTCTTCTAATTGTTAAATTCAAACAAGTTATTTAAAACATATAAATAACGAAATAAACACAATACAGCCTCAACATCTAAAGATCATCAGCTGAAAGAAAACAAACACATAGGTGACACCGTTATTTTTGGACAAATGTCCTCGGCAAAACCCAATGCGGGAAAACTGGTGCAGCTATTTTGAGGTTTTATTATTATGCAGTATTTCCTTGAGTACACCTGGGTGCCAAACTGGCTCACCCGACACAGAAAAATAACTGCCATTTGTTCGAAAACAGGTATTCAAAAAACCTGTCCCACGAAACCCTCTCTAGCGACTCTAAAGCTCTGTGCTGGCCCTTCTGGCCTCTGCGTCAACCCTAGACCCCTATGTGTCAGCCCTTTGAGGCACTGCACAGCCTCTGGGACCCTCTGCATCACTCCAGTTGCTCTCTGCATGGATGACGCAGTCCCTCTCGCCTCTACGTTGTCTCTGCTAGGCTCTGCGTGGCCTGTTCTGGCTGCTACTTCTCACTCTCTGCCTTTGCATTGGTCTCTTCGCACTGTCTCTGCCTCTTTGTCCAGTACTCACTGCCCTTCGCTTCTGATCACTGATTCAACTTTGCTTAGCAACCCCACTCTAGCAAATTGAATGACTATCACTATAATGTGTCTTCCAACTGACCCTCAAACCTCTTCTTATACTTTTCTTGTTGGTCCTTCAACGACCAAGATTAAATCTCTAATCAACGGCTAAGATTAGAATTGGCTTGATCCATGACTTTTGGAACCTTCTAACCCATTTTTATATTAATACCCATTACTATTTTATTTTTCCTAAGTTTAGACTTAGGAACTCCATTAAAAATTTTAATTATTTTAATATCTCCCAAACCGGGTAGAATCTGTCCAAAACATTTTTGGGTCTTGGGGAACTCATGCGCTTTAGCCTCTCCACCAATTTTCATGGCTAGAGCACATCCGATGCTACCGCAAATCAACATCTTATTGGTTGAGTTACCCACAGGTTTGAAGATCAAACTATACTCTTATTTACTAGCCAAGCTAATACCCCACCAATAGAGATTTCGTTGTTGAAGTATCAAGTGTTTCATCTTCTATTGGATAAGCAAGTTATTGTTAATCGATGTCCATAATCTTAGCTCTGCATGACCGATATTCTAGTGTAGAGGACGGGTTGAATTGCTAGTATTCTGAAGTTGATTTCACAGTGAAACTTATTGTTGAAGTTGTCAATCAAATAGGTTGTGGTGCTAAAGATTATAACCACCGTAGTGACCAGGTTCCTCTTTATTTTTGTGCACTATACTCTTGCCTAAATAACCATGTAACGCTTGCAACGTTGTTGATATATGTTTTTGGGTTTTCTATATTAGAGAAATTTTGGTTTAAATGGTTGTAGCATTCACATATTGTAGTGATAAATATTACGTTGGATTCCATGTGATTACGATACTTTAGATGGGTAGTTTATATAAACATTTATTCAATTTTGCGCTTTTATTATCATTTGACAAACAAGAAAATACACCTACAACAATTTATTCACAAACTATTTGACTAAACATCTCACTCGAAAAATTTCATTAACTCAGAAAACACAGTGGTATTTGTTACCCATCACCAATGGGTGACCCCTATAGGAGAATTTTTCTCCTTCAATTGTCTTCAGGCGACAACTAGCAACCCGTTGCAGCGACCAGATAGCTTGATGTGCCACCATTCTCTGCCACTTGAGTCAGCCATCATGTGCCCTCGCCCATTTGTTATGATAGTATATTTGAAGGTGGGCCTTCAAACCCCGAAGGTATGACTTTTCATTATGCAATTGGGTGTTTATGTTTTCTTTCCTTGGACACATTTGGACATGGAATAGTGTGGGGATATGGTGGAAAGAATGGGCTTGGATTGTATTCATGTTCCCTTGTCCCAACTTGGTGGTTAATCTTGTATCCTAGCCCCGTGGGATCTGCTATACTGGCTACTAGCTTTAGGAGTGGCACCACATGGAAAACTCTAATTTTGGTTGCGTGGTTCCACTTCCCAACACCATATATATTGTTGAAATTTCTAATTTTAACTCGTTCGAAATTCTTCCTACACTATCTAGTTTATTTCACCTACTCGTTTATTCCTTTAACAAGTTATTTAACCATATAATTGAAAATAAACACAAATGCAGTCTCAACCATCTACAGATCATCAACTGAAAGAATAGACAAACACACAAGGGACACTGTTATTTTTGGACAATCGTCCCCAAAAAAAACCCAACTTGGGAAAACCAGCGCAGCAGTTCTAAGGGTCTTATTATTAAACAGCTTTCTTGAGTACAACTAGGGTGGCAAACTGGCTCACCCAACAGAGATATCTATCTGGCAGTGATACCTCTCTTTGGAAGCAGATATTCGGCAAGTCTGCTCCACGAAAATCTCTTCGACGCTTCTTTGAAGCTCTACGTCAGCCCTCTTGGCCTCTGCGTCACTCAGAAGCCCCCTGCGTCAACCTTTTGCTGCTCTGCGTTGGCTCTCTGGCCTTCTGCGTCACCCACACAAGCCCTGCTAGCCTCTATGCAGTCACTCTAGCGCTCTGTGTGGCTCCTGTTGGCTCTGCGTAGCCTCTTATGCCTCTACATTGGTCATTTGGCACTATCTTTGCCTCTCTGCTATGTACTCACTGCCCTTGCTGCAACTCAAATCACTTGTTCAATTTCTCTCAACAAACCCCGCTCCAAAAAATTGAACTGACCGATCAATCTTGGTATGTCTCCAACTGACCCTTAAGCCTCCTCTTATACTTTTTTTGTTGAGTCTTCAACAGCCGAGATTAAATCTCTAATCAACAGCTAAGATTAGATTTGGCTTGATTCATGTCTTTTAGAACATTCTCACCCAGTTTTATATTAATACCCATTAATATTTTTATTTTCCTAAGTTTAGACTTAGGAACCCATTAAAAATATTAATTATTTTAATATCTCTCTAACCGGGTGGAATTTCCCCAAACCATTTCTGTTTCTTGGAGATCTCATGCGCTTTAGCCTCTCCACCAATTTTCATGGCTAGAGCACATCCGATGCTAACCCAAATCAACATATATCACTCCCCTTTGCTCATTATGATCCATTTTCACACTTTTCCTATCCAGGTCCACATTTGTCCATTGGGTCCAAAAGTTGTTAGCCTCCCCCTCCCCTTATCCACACTTTGGGTCGGGCCTGGAACGATGCCCCGAAGGTTGATGCAGCTGACAAGAAAGTTAAGAGCATAATTTGGCCACTTATAACAAGATATGTACCATAAAATGCAAAAGATGGTTGGTACATAAAGATTTAGCATGTGGACAAAAGCCAAGAATGAGCCCTACCCCTATCGCTATGGCTATCACACTGGTTCCTAGGGCCCCTATGTGTGCCCTTTGCATCATTAAGGAACCCATGATTGTCCCAACCACTGGTGGGGAATGAATTGCCCAACCTTAAGGGGGTAATCATTCATTGCTTTATCATACACATCATGCTCTCATCACCTGGACCCCCGAGCGGTTGAAAGAAAGAAAAATCAATAAAAGGCAAAAGGCATATGAAGAAGGGTGGAAAAACAAAGATTCGGGGTAAATCATGCACCACAATTTCTCCTTGCTACATTCATACACCCATGTGTGGGATTCCCTCATTATAGCTGACCTTGCACCATGCCATGTGACCTGGAACCTTCCTTGTTGCCCCACTCCATTCTACCATCATTTCACATGAAACCAGCCATTGGATGGATGTACCATGGACCTGTCACTCCCTTAGAGGTTGAAACCACCAAATAGGGTCCTTTATTAACCTCTCTTGTTGAGAAGGGAAAAACTTGTACCTTCTGCAGCCCATTTGGAACGACATGCCACCATGAAGTGTCCACTTTTGCCTCTGATTTGCAAGCTTATTTCCTAAATTGCACTAATGAATTGTTGCACTAGAAGGTGAGGAAACGCATTGGATCTTATACAAGATTGCAGTTGGGTCTCCATTTGGACTTGGTCTCCCTATATGGGGTCTAAGCCCTCCAAAGGGTCATAATGGCACTTGTAAGGTGAGCGTTGAGAGCCATCAGCCTCCACCACAATAGAGCATTGATTTCCATGCCATGGGCTTCTTCAACACCACATATTACTTGTTCATGCCCCAGCCATACAAAGACGATGATGCACTTGGACCATGTTGCCCATCCAGCCACACATTTGCACATGACACTTGGCAGTTGATCCAGGGCCCAGATGGGTGTTGTCTCATTCGGAGAGACATAGGAGGGCATGTGTCATCATTCTAGCGCTTATTGATGGAGCATTGACATGTTTGATCCAATTGGAGACCCATGAGACCCTTGATTGTGCCCCATAGCCACTTGGGAGCACCACAGATGTTTTGCTTGGAAACTAAAGGGCTACACCCTTGGTCATCATTTTGGGAGCCCTCCTTTTCATGATCGCACATGGAGGACTTATCTTGGCCTTCCAAGAGCCCTTTGCACCATTACTATATCATTCCAAGCTCATTAGGAAGGCTTATTTTGTACTTTTAAGCTATTTGGTGAACTCGCCACCAATAGGGTTGTTATTTTGCACATTAAAGTGATTTTAGGGGCTTAATTAGGCTTATTAGACCAAATTAAACTCCTAAAGGCTCATATAATTAAGAAGAGCCTCCTTTGTAACTCATCATCCTTGGATTTCAATCTCTTTTGTAAAAAGTATTTGGACCTGCAATTTTGGATGAAATTTGGATGTTGGGATGCACTTTGATATTTGGAAAATTTTCGCTATCTTTTCTCGGAGCTTCTTTTTGCAATGTTGATGGATGGATATACTCTCATTGTCTCGTAAGTGTTCTTTGATGTTATATTTTACCTTGTTAAATGTCAAATGTATGGAATCTCATTTCATGATTGTTAAATTGGCAACTAGGGCCAAACTCCATGTGGGTCAGCTTATTTATGGCCGCTGATATTTTTATTGGTTCCCTCTCGTCGAGAGGTGTCGGATTTATCCAAAGATCAACTGATTCCGATAAGTATTTATGGAGATATGAATTTATCTCGATTAAGTAATTATTATCAAGCCGACCATCACTTAAGTAGGATCAGAAGCCCAATAGACGTGTCTATTCATCTCCTACACGTTTTAGTATAAATATAAGAGGATTGGATGTCATTTGGACACAATTCTTGAGTGATCTCCTCTCCACGTCTAGGGTTTTTGGAGAAGGGGTGAGACACCAAGAGAAACACACGTTGGCCCAAAAATGACGCCCTACCTTCACAGTCATGAAAACCTACCAACGCAGATCATGGAGACACATAAAATGCAGCTAATGGAGGAAGTCTCAACGCTGTCTAGACAAGGAGGTTCTATACTCAGAGTTCAAGCCCTAAACAGTGAAAGGGAGCTTCTATACGAAGCCCTAAGGGACATCTATACACTGTCCAATTCAAGCCAAATGAGCACAGCACATATGAACGCAAAATGAAGGAAGCACATATGAACGCAGTCAAGGCACTCAAGTAATGAAGGCAGTATACATGGAACGCACTCACAGGATGGAACGTTGTCAAGGCAGCAAGGGAACACACTGTAATGTGAACGCAATCACATGATGAGGTAGCAAGCAAACATGTTGTAATCCCATGATGAGGAAGCAAGGGAACACGCTGTAATGTGAACGTAATCACATGATGAGGCAGCAAGGGAACACGCGTAATGAACGCAGTCAAAGGGAGCACCGTTGTCCCTAAACCCTAACACGCTATAATGATCACAGTCAATGGAGTATTTATCTCATACGCAATTCATGGAAGACATGGATACGCTGAAGCACCCATATGCAGGTTAATATGCCACAAAGTTCATATGTATGTCAACGCAAATATATATATATACTATGAACCCTAATATAATGAACAACAATGATATTGTCTAGGTATATAAACTTCGGTGGCATCGCGATAAGGACGTTGTTATTATGTCTAATCTAGGCACATATATATAACATAGTCATGGGCAGCAACATTATGTGTGATCTGGAACATAGCCTAGCTGTTTTGCTAAGCTGCAAGCCATAGCAAGCAGCTAAGGCAGATATACATTTGGTAGTGTAATTGTGTTGAAGCATGATGAGATCATGGGCAGCATGGACAACATGAAGCATGATGAGATCATGGGCAGCATAGGCAACATGAAGCATGAGGATGGATAAGATCATGGACATGAGCAGCATGATGATAATCATGATTAGTGCAGTATGCAGTGGTGCAGGAAGTGGACCAGATGCAGCACTACCATAGGTGAAGCCGTCACCTTGGAGAATCAATTGAAGAAGAATGTCTTCAACTGATCTCATCGTTACACGAAATGATCTATGCTAGATCTAGATAAGTCAAAGTGTTGACTTTTGTTGTAAATGTACTATCTCTCTCTCTCTCTTTCTCTGTTGAGCTTTGAAGAACATAAAAGAAGAATTGATCAAGGACTTCCCCACACATTGTGGGGTTTGTCCCTGGCTTGCGCCACATCTTGTGTCCTCTTGTCTTGGCTTGTCTTTTGCGATTTATATTTGTGTTCTATCTGTAGTTTATCTTAATGCTGATGTGAGTGCTAACTGTGAAAATTTAAATAAATTGCTCTAGCATAGAACATACCTAAAATTAACATGGTATCAGAGCTGAGGTGAAGACAATGCCCAAGCAAGAGTGAAAGAGCAATCACCAAAGGCAGTTGAGACAAGACAGAAGGATCAATGGGTTCCTCATAATTCGCCTAGAGTGAAGTTGAAGCAGAGAATGTTATCAGAATGATGCAGCGGCCCTTATACGAAGGAGTGTTCGAATGGCAGAGATGCAGGTCATCAAGGACACAGCCAACCCTTCAAGGAAGCAAGGAACCCCAGGGAATGGAAGTCGAAGGTTTTAAGATGGCATAGAATTTTCAAAGATGCTTTTGAGTTCAGGGTTGTATTAAGTTACAGGAAGTCCACTGGAGATCATGTCCATTGACACAGCACCGGAGGTCTGTGAGTCAGATGGTGATATGGAAGCCTGAATTCAAAAAGAGCATGAAAGTACATGTTTGAGATGTACCAAAGGAAAATCTTACAAGAGGAACATTCCCCTCATGTAGCAAGCCCACAGGTTTGAAACAACCCGTGGAGTTTGAGATTCATGAACAGGAATCTCATGTATACAAGTGGAAGAAAGCCCTCTATGGCTTGAAGCAAAACACCCCGAGCGTAGTATGAGAGCACTGATAACTGTTTAATGAAGCTAAGATTCACTAAGGAGTGAAATTGATCTAAACCATTATCCAAAGGTTGTGGATGATAGACCTCTCATACCGGCATCTTATGCGAACGAACTATTTCTGACAGTTGCAGACCCTCTCATTTGTAGAAGTAAGAGGGAGTTGGATTCCAGACATACGTTTTGCGGTTAGCACAGGGAGCTCATATTTGGTTGAGCCTCACTGGATTGGTGCCAAGAATCTTTTGAGATGTCTTCAGGGCACAATCTCTCATGGATTGAGATACACTGCCGGAATTATGAAACTGCATGATTATTCGAATGTTGATTGGGCAAACAGTGTGAAGGATCACTAGAGCACTTCTTAGTGTTGTTTCTCTTTGAATTTTGCTTTGATATCATGGATGAGCAGGAAGCAAAAGTCGGTTGTTGTAAGCACCGCCAAGACCGGATACATATCTACGAGTATGATCTCGTATGAAGTTGCCTAGTTGGGGAAGCTGTTCAATGAGGTATTTGTACACATGATGAATACCACTGTGATTCTCTGTAACAACCAAAGGTGGGATTCGATTATTGAGGAATCCCGTATTCGTCGATTCCTCCAGCAGATAGACATTAGATACTGCCTTATCTAGTATATGGTAAGTTGATGAGCAAGGAGGCTCCATCGCACTGAGATGATGTACAGGTCGCTGAATCCCTGGGGGAAAGATCAAATCTATGATTTTCCTAAATGACTTGGAGTCATCAAGAGACCCTTGTACAAGGGTCCTGCATGTTGCATACATTGAGCTCTGGGAGCTCTAGGGGTTTGCAGTTCTTACTGAAGCAACATGCAACCACAAGGTGACTCACCCTCCCCTGGTGGTGCGCACTAGGACAAGATGATTCGCTCTCTTGTGGGACAAAGTGAATCGCTCTCTTGTGGAATAGGGTGATTCGCTCTCCTGTGTAGCAGGATGATGAGTTCTCCTATGAGGTCTGGATGATGTGTTCTCCATGACAAATGTAGCAAGATGATTAGTTCTCCTGTGAGATCTAGATGATGTGTTCTCCATGACAAATGTAGCAGGATGATTAGTTCTCCTGTGAGGACGAGATTGATTAAGTTCTCCTGTCGAGGCATCCTACCCATGCAGTCTGGGACTCATGGGAAGTACCTCTCATCTGATCAATGAGCAGGGAAATGAAGATAGCAACCATAGTAGTACCGATGGACGCATTGTTGTATCTACTGCACTCCCTACGCTGGGATTACCTTCATTGATATGGGATCAATGATACTGGTCCGAGACCATTGGTAGGAGTTGTACCTACTATGACGCTAACTTCGGGTCAGTTGAAACTGGTCTGGGACCAGTGGTACATACTCTGAGACTGACTTTGTGTCAGTGCAGGACTGATCTGGGACCAGTGAGAGTGGTACATACTATGACACTAACTTCGGGTTGGTACTCTCTGAGCCTGGGATACTAGTCTGGGACTAGTGGTAGGAGTGGTACCCACTATGACATTGACTTTGGGTCAGTTGAGACTGGTCTAGGACCAGTGGTACACACTTTGAGACTGACTTCGGGTCAGTGGACAATGGCATGAGACATTCTCGATCAATTCTTCTTCTTCATAGTTCAGCAAAGCAGAGCAGAGCCAGAAGAGCTGGGCAGAGCAGAGTAGAGCCAGCAGAACTGAGCAGAGCAGAACAGAGCAGAGCAGAGCCAGCAGAGCTAGGCAGAGCAGTGCAGGGCACTAATGGCAGAGATAGTACAGTCAGACTTATGGATCACCAGATGGAGTTCTCCCTAGTTGAGAGGGAGTGTTAAATTGGCAACTAGGGCCAAACTCCATGTGGGTCAACTTATTTATGGCAGCTGATATTTTTATTGGATCCCTCTCGTTGAGAGGTGTAGGATTGATCCAAAGATCATCGGATTCTGATAAGTATTTATGGAGATATGAATTTATCTCGATTAAGTAATTATTATTAAGCCGACCATCACTTGAGTAGGCTTAGAAGCCCAATAGGCGTGTCTATTCATCTCCTACACGTTTTAGTATAAATATAAGAGGATTGGATGTCATTTGGACACAATTCTTGAGTGATCTCCTCCTCTCCACATCTAGGGTTTTTGGAGTGAGACACCAAGAGAAACACACATTGGCCCAAAAATGATGCCCTACCTTCGCAGTCATGAAAACCTACCAACGCAAATCATGGAGACACATAAAACGCAGCTAATGGAGGAAGTCTCAACGTTGTCCAAACAAGGAGGTTCTATACTCAGAGTTCAAGCCCTATACAGTGAAAGGGAGCTTCTATACAAATCCCTAACGGGACACCTATACACTGTCCAGTTCAAGTTGAATGAACACAACACATATGAATGCAGAATGAAGGCAGCACATATGAACATATGAACGCAGTCAAGGCACTCAAGTAATGAAGGCAGTATACATGGAACGTAGTCACAGGATGGAAAGTTGTCAAGGCAGCGAGGGAACATGCTGTAATGTGAACGCAGTCACATGATGACGTAGCAAGCAAACACGCTATAATCACATGATGAGGCAGCAAGGGAACAACTGTAATGTGAACGCAGCCACATGATGAGGCAGCAAGGGAACATGCGTAATTAACGCAATCAAAGGGAGCATTGTTGTCCCTAAACCCTAACACGCTGTAATGATCACAGTCAAAGGGAGCACCGCAGTCAATGGAGCAGTTATCCCATACGCAGTGCATGGAAGACATGGATACGCTGAAGCACCCATATGCAGGTTAACATGCCACAAAGTTCATATGTATGTCAAAGCAGATATATATATATATATATATATAAATACATTGTAGAATGAAATCATATACATATGGAACGCAGTGATCATGGATTATATTTACGCTGTTCATGGAGGTACAAATACAATGTTCAGTATGAACCCTAATATAATGAACAGCAATGATATTGTCTAGGTATATAAACTTCGGTGGCACAGAGATAAGGACGTTGTTATTATGTGTGATATGGGCACATATATATAACATAGTCATGGGCAGCGGCATTATGTGTGATCTGGAACATAGCCTAGCTGCTTTGCTAGGTTGCAAGCCATAGCAAGCAGCTAAGGCAGATATACATTTGGTAGTGTAATTGTGTTGAAGCATGATGAGATCATGGGCAGCATCGGCAGCGTGAAGCATGATGAGATCATGAGCAGCATAAGCAGCATGAAGCATGAGGATGGATAAGATCATGGACATGGACAGCATGATGATAATCATGATTAGTGCAGTATGCAGTGGTGCAGCAAGTGGACCAGATGCAGCACTACAATAGGTGAAGCCATCACCTTCGAGAATCAGTTGAAGCGGAATGTCTTCAACTGATGTTATCATTACACGAAATGATCTATGCTAGATCTAATAAGTCAAAGTGTTGACTTTTGTTGTAAATGTACTATCTCTCTCTCTCTCTTTCTCTACTGAACTTTGACAAACATAAAAGAAGAATTGATCAAGGGTTTCCCCACACATTGTAGGGTTTGTCCCTAGCTTGCGCCACATCTTGTGTCCTCTTGTCTTGGCTTGTCTTCTGCGATTTATATGTGTTCTATCTGCAGTTTATCTTAATGTTGATGTGATTGCTAACTGTGAAAACTTAAATAAATTGCTCTAGCATAGAACATACCTAAAATTAACAATGATGTTTAATGTGCCCTAATTCTAATGCAAATTTGTGAGAGCATTAAAATTGTTAGAAAAATTGCATGCATTATTCATAGGCAATGATGAAAGAATGTTCCTAGAGGTCATTCTTATGTATTTTATCCTTCACACTCATTGAACATTGTCATCAAAGTATGAAATTCTATTGTAGTTGTGTTGTTGCCTCCCTAGGGTTAGCGTAGGTGCATTAGGTCTCCTTAAAGAGCAAAGATCATCAAATCAAAGTAAGCCTTTACTCGATTTTTCCCAATAGGCAGTTACTGGTCTAGAATCCTTGGTGATCATATTAATTCAACGAAACATCATTCTTTTCACCTCCTTTCTTTCTCTTTTCTTCGTCCCTTTAAGGATAAGGAGGTTTTCTAGGGCTTGGTGCGAAATTTTAGGGACGAGGAATTTCGTAATTTCGTCTGGACAAATTTCTTTATTTGTGTCTCCTCTAGGCATCCTCTAGTTTTGAATGAATTCTAAAGATGGAATTTCAAATAAATTGATGCTCTAGCTATCACACCAAGAGGGAATCTTAGAGGCTAGTCCTTCAACTTAGGGATTCCTTGAAGGATTTTGCTTGAGTATGCTTGGAGTAAAACTTAAACAGTCTTTTCTCTTGACTACCCTAACCTTGGATGTACCTCTATCTCGTTACATATCTTAGCCCTACGTCACGTGTAGCCATCTATAACAAGGGATTTTTCGTGGAAAAGCCTTTCTAGATTCTCCCAAAGCTTGCACTTTTATTGAGCCTTTCTTTGAATGAGCTTCCTTGCCTCACATCAAGCCTATCCTAGGAACTATTATCCACCATTTTGTGGTTGATATCCCTAGGAGAAAATTTTCTCCAAGATGGTCCTCAGCCGGCAGCTCCTTACAGCCACCAACTAGCTCGTTGCGCCATTTCTCTGCCACCTGAGCCAGCCATGTGGTACCTCACCCATCTATCATGATTGTATGTTTGACGGTGGGCCTCCCAAACCTAAAGGTGTGCCTTGTCATTTGGTAATTGAGTATTGTAGTTTGTGTATCATGGACACTTTTGGGCATGGATTAATGGGGGGATTCAGCGGAAAGAGTGGGCTAGGTATGTGCTTTTGTCCGCTAGACCTCTTTTGGATGTTAGCCTTCAATATTAGTCTCGTGAGATTTCTTTTATTGACCTTTGGGTTTTAGGGTGGTAGTAAATGGGAAATCCTGATTTTGGTTGCATGGTCCCGCTCCCTCATCCACATACATTACTCCCCTTCCATTCATTATTCTTCCCACCTGGGTCCACATTTCCCCACTGTGTCCATATAGGGTTGGCCACCCCTTCCCCTTTCCCACAACCTGGGTCTGCCTTGAAACAATGCCCCAAAGGTTGATGCGACTGAAAAGAAAAGTAAAAGCATAATTAGCCACATTCAACATGAAAATGTACCACAAAATGCAAAAGATGGTCAAGACAAACACATTTAGCACATGGGCAAAAGCCAAATGGATAATCTCTACCCCATAACCGTGGCCATCACCCTGGTTCCTATAAGCCCTAAAAGAGCCTCCTTTATCATTCTGGAACCCATGATTGTCCCAACCCCTAATGGGCAATGAATCGCTCTACCTTAAAACTATCCACTATTATAACTCACACATCATGCTCTTATCCTTTGAGCCCCGAGCAGTTAATCAAAGAAAAATCATAAAAGGCAAAAGACATGTGGCCCAGGATTGCCCCTCTCATTCCCTATTCCATTCATCTCTTTATCACATGCCACCACCATTTGAAAGATGTACCTTTGACATAATATCTCCTCTAAAGGTAGAAACCACCTAATAGGATACTTGGTTAACCCCCTCTGGAGCTTGAGACATTAGCACATGCCAAAGTCCACTATGGAAGGGCATGCCATTATGAAGAGCCCACCTATTGTCCATGGTCTGTAAGCTCTTTAACTCGATTTCTTTAAATTACTGGTTGTACTGGAAGGCTAGGGGACGCATTGGATCTTATGCAAGATTGCAAATGGTATCTATTTTGGATTTGATCTCCCTATACGGGGTCGTAACCCTCCAAAGGGCTACATTAGCACTTGTAGGGTGTGTGTAGAGAGCCATGGGCCTCCACAACAATAGACAACATTTCATGGATGCTCAGAGATGTTCATATATTGCTTGAGATTCACCTATTGTACGAGGAAGATGCACCTGGTTCACTACACCCAACGAGCCCCACAGTTGTACCATGCACTTGGTAGATGACCCAGGACCTATATGTTGATGTGTCATCACTTACACTATCATCTAAGCCCTTGCAGATGATCTACAGGCATCTTCGATCTATTTGGAGACCCATGAGATTACTTGTGTGCCCCCACACCCATTGGGAGCACCACAGGTTTATTATTTGGAGAACAAGGGGCCAACCCCTTGTCCACTACTTTTGAGAGTCCTATTCATCATTGTCCACAAAGGAATAGGCTTATTCCTTTGTTTATGAGCTAGTTTGGTGGGTTTGTCACCAAAAGTTAGTTGTTTTGCACATTATTTTATTTTAGGGGCTAATGTAGGCCTAAGTAGCTAAATCGAACTCATTAGAAGTGTATAAATAGAAGTGATGAGGATTCATTTTAACATCATCACTTAGATTTGGAGATTGTATCTCTTTAGAGATTTTCGCTATCCTTCTTCAAGGACAAATTTTTGGAGCATGGAATGAATTTTGATATTTGGATAATTTTCATATGTTTTTGGAGCTTCTTGATGGCAAGTTTTCAAAAGGTTGGATACATTCTTATACATGTAGTACAATTTAATGTTATTCTTTCTTTCTAATTTTGTCACATACATTGTTGTTGGGATTTCGCTATACTAGGGCTTATTTGTTGGATCTCTTATGCGAAGTTGTGGAAATTTTGTTTCTCGATAGTGATGCTTCATGTATGGGCCATGTATAGTGAATGAATATTCCTAGGAATGTTTCATTACTGAAATTCATCTTGATAAGCCATTTATCTTGCAAAACAAAGTATAAAGTCTTTGAAGTTGCTTTCGTTGTTGCCCTAGTGACAAGCAAAGTTGTCTTTGAAGCCTCCTTGACCTAGAAAATTTGAAGGTCCATAGTCATAATTCCACCTAACTCCATTTCTCCCCAAAGGATTAGCCACTGGTCCACCGAAGGTGATCATCTTAAACCTTTTTCATCCAACTCCCTCTCCTTTTCTAGGCCTAGCCCATTAGGTCTCCTAGGGCATCATTTATCTTGCAAACCACCCATCAAAAAAGTTTGATCTCTTGGCCCCTACTCAATGTTGCAGGAAACGTCCACCCCAGTTCCAAGGCCTGAAGCGTGTCCCATGCGGATGTGTCCTGGAAGTGTCCCCAGAAGTGCACTTCCAAAATTCGAAAGTGCACTTTCGCCTATTTTGGACGCTTCCTGGAAATTTCAGAAGCGCACTTCGTACGACGCTTCGGCAGTACGAAGTGTGGCACTTCGGAGGGCGAAGCGTATGCTTCCCGTACGTTTCCGGAAAAGCGTCGCCTTGTTTAGAAAATCGTTTTTTTTATTTATTTTTTTTAATTTTAGGTGAGTTTGCTTGTTGGGGATGGGTCCACCTTGGGTTAGGGTGAGGAAGGAAGGCAAAAAAAATATAAAAAAATATATAAATATAGCAGATGCTCCCTCATGGTAATGTTAAATTCTTAAAGTAAAAGGATGAAAATGAAAAATAAACCTTTTACTTAAATTTTTAACATTACCATGAAATGACTCAGGATGTTTGAGAGTGGTTCCAGCCTCATTGGACTTCATATGGAGAAAATAGAATTTCATATCATATTCAAATTCAACAGACTTAACAGTTTTCAAGAATTCAGGATCGATGGGATTGTGGCATTTCATTAGATTATATCAAGTATGAAGGTATGCGATTAGCATTTAATCAAGAGCACCAAGCCCTATATGTACCCTAGTATTGGTGGTGTTAATTGTTGAACTCCTTTGTCACACGACATGCCCTTAGCAAAAAATTACCTTTCAATCAAGTCAAAATCATCGATCAAGCATGTTAAGCTTTTTCTACCATATTTTAAGTCTTGAATTAGGTAATTTGATCAAAATTGGACAATGTTGACTAATATCCCTAGACAATCGAGGTAGAGGCAAAGGCTAGACAAGAGGAGAAGAATCTAGATTCTAGATGGTTGATGCGTCTAAATGGTTGATGCTCGAATAATTAATCATTAATGTACAATGGATGTTATATCTATCTTGATTTATGCAAAAATATGCATGTTTTCATGTCTTCTACAACTAATTTGGTATTTGGGATGTTTATTTTGAGTATAAATGCAAAAAACTATAAATATATATATAGCAGATGCTTCGCTTCCTAGATTTTTGGAAAATGACGCTTCCACGTCCCCGCTTCCAAAAAAGTCCCCGCTTCGTGCAACATTGCCCCTACTGCGCTGGTGTGTCTCCTAGATGCCCTCCAATTTTGAAGAAATTCTAACAGTGGGATCTTGAGATGTCTCAAGCCCTAGCCTCGAGATTGAATCTTGCCATTGGTTTCCTTAGGCTAGAAGCCTCATTGGGACCCTCACATTGTCCTGCATTAAAAATTCTTTCTTTGGTCTCTTTCCCCCTCAAAAATAGGTCAAGCATATCATTGGTTTCTAAACCCTACCCCTTTGACCTACTCTCAAGTCCACTTGGCCCTGTGTGGTCCCACACACTATTAAGGGTAATTCTTCAAGGATCACTCGGAATCCAAGCTTTCACAAGAATTTCAAGGCCTAGGAACCTCCATTATAAGATACATACCCTAAACCTAAACCTTGAAAATCCCCTTAGGCCCTTTGTTGAGAACTTTAAACCTTACCTCCAAAGCAAGCAAGCCACATACTTGAGCCTCTCTTGTGAATAGGCTTCTAGGATCACCTCTCACCCTATCATTGGTCTATCTATTTAGTTATCCTCATCATAATGGGTCTTCTCCCATCGGTGAAAGTTCGTAAAGAGCAGGGAGCCTTAGCCGAGGTCATTGTGGGCTATTGCTCCATTGTTGAGCTTAGCCTAGCAATAACCCTTCAAAGATCCCCCTTTAGGACCCCTACTAGTTTGAGCGGTAACAGGAACATTTGTCTCAAGTGAGGGTTACTAGGACTCATCCCGTCAGTGAAAATCCGAGAAGAGAAGGGGACATGGGTTGTGGTGGCAGTGTGCCTTTGTCCAATAGTGTTGGTGTGCCTTCTAGTTTTAGCCTAAAAACTAGACCTGCTAGTTTGTGCAGCAATAGTACTTTTGGGTCATTCCCAAGAGGGAGTCTTATAGTTGTATCATAGCATGTTCTTAAGATAGTTGTGGGGTCTAATGGTAGATTATTAGTGATTTCATGACTTCAGAAGACAATAGTTTCAGTTGGGCAACCTATATGAGTTATCTATGAAATTTTAAGATTGTTGCAGTTACTCAGTATTCTCTTTTCAATTTAGATTATTTGTCTTTTGCAAATTATTTTCGGAAAATACTGAATAAAACGCAACTGCAACTTCACTGAAAAATAAATAACCACGGAAGCTGAAAAATAATGGACACTAATATTTTTGGACAAATGTCCCAGCAAAAACCCTAGTTTGGGGAAAAGCAGTTCTGCAAATGAGTTATTTTATTATTCTTCAACAAATCTTTGATGGAGAAAATTACAAAATCGGTTTCCAAAATTTCGCAAACCTTCGGAAAAATATTTTGATCACTTTTGCACGTTGATAACCTCCAAGAACCAACTCGGCCTCCTCTAAGAAATGCAGCCTCCCTTTGGCTTCTGCTTGGCTCACGAGTCACAGGTACGGCCCTCACACTGACAAACTCGCATTGTTGAGGAACAACTCGGCTTCCCATTGGAAATTTGACCTCCACTAGAAAATCAATCCTCTTGTGCAAATCGAACTCTCCTGCAAATTATCCTTGCTCCAACACTTCAACTTCTCTGAGCAATTCGCATTGCAACTAGGGTAATTCGCACCCCTGCCTAGAGCTATTCGCACCACTAGAAAATCGACTATTCTCTCTAGAAAAATAAAACTCCCACTGTCACTGGAAATCACTGTGAAGAATCTCTCTAGTAATCTCGTCTCCAACTACTGTTGATCTCTCTTTATTGATGCCCCTGCGTTGCCTCTACACCCTTGCTATCACTACAATATTGTGTCCTGATGTGTTCTCCAAATGCCCATTGATCTCCTCTTATAATCTCTCGTTGATGAATCCACGGCCATGATCTAATATGAACTAATGGCTAAGATCATCTTGAGCCCTTCTCATGACTTTTCCAAAAGTCTCTACAGGAAAATCGATTTACCCCAATTAATATTGATTAATTAAGCCATTTCCCTAAGTTAGACTTAGGAAAATTAAGTAACTAGCTAATTAATGTTATTCAAGGACTTTTATTGCGAAACATTTTCTGGGTATTGGAGAAAATGTGTTGCCTAGCCACATAGACACAATTTGAGACTAGAACACATGTTCGAGCTACATAAACTAGCATTATCGAGGCAGAGATCCCACTCCCATTTAGGAAGAAGAGGAGTCTCCAAAAAAGAGAAGAGAGGAAAAAGAAAACCCTAGAAGGGGAAAAGGGGTAGAAGAGAGACCAAAAAAAAAGCAAAACATGGGGGACAAGGAGGCTCAAGCATTCAACGACTTGCTTAGTGCACTAAATGATTTGGTTAAGGGCCAAAAGGAGATGTTGGGTCTGATAGGTAAGAAAGCAAACAAAGTGACTTCCACTAAGAAGGATCTTGCCAATGCATAGGGGTCCAACAGTGTTGACGGCATCCATGCTCATACTACCATGGAAAACCATTCACACTTATACAGCAGGGCACCTAGACCCAACATGCCTTAGTTCATACATGAGACAATAAAAGACTAGATAGAGCAGATGAGTTAGGGTATCCCTTATGCAAATTATTTGGAGTATAGGGCATTGAGACGTGAGCTCCAAGCTGTTATGAGCTCACAGACTTATGCCATCTCCAATTAAAATGCAAGCCTAAGGGAGCTTAGAAGGCTTTGAGGCAGAATCACGAGCTACATAAGACATTGGAGAAGGTGACCATTCCTTGCTTTGATGGGTCATCTAAATGCTCAACTCAGTCATGGCTACAGAATTTGGATACATATTTCCAGTTACATCAGATGACGGAGGAAGAGGCCATTAACCTAGCCACATTACACCTGGATGGCGAAGTCCATGAGTGGTGATACCATGGGTTGGTGACATTGGGTCACACCAACATCACTTCAAACACCGAGTTTATTAAGAGGCTCATAGAGCAATTTGATAGGAAGAATCCAGAGCTTCATTTCAGGGAGTTTGCACAACTCAGCCACACAGGCAGTCTGAAGGCCTACATTTCGGAGTTTCAGAAACTAACAGTTATGGTCACAGACATTTTGGAGGCTAGACTGTTGATGTTATTTGTGACAGGGTTGTCTGAACCTCTATGTGGTTGGGTCAAAAGCTATCAAACCGCCACTCTTCGTGATACAATTAACAAAGCCAAGGACATGCAGGATGTTGTTCCTAAGAGCATATTCCCTCCTCAACCTTCCTTTACCCAGAAGAACAAAGAAGTCAAACCTTTTCAAAAAGGAGGGTATCAGGAAACCGAGGTTGGACAAGGAGACCCAAAAGGAGCTGAGGAAGAAGAAGCTTTGTTTCAGCTATCAAGAGCCTTAGGTGTTAGTTTTTGGTAGCAACAGATAGGCATTCTAATCTCTACGATGTCTAGGAGGTTAAGGAACATGAGATCTCAAAAACCTAGAAAAGATTTCGCAAGAAAAGCCATAGAAACACCTCAATTAGATTAATTGACCAATAATTAAATATTTCCTAAGTCTAACTTAGGAAAATTGGTTAATTAAATCAAATTAATTGGGGGAAATCAATTTTTCTCTGGAGACATCCAAAAAAGTGAGTTGATGGAGTCAAGATGATCTTAATGATCGATGGAGATGTGATGATGGTCGTCCATTGCCCAACAGAAAATTATAAAAAGTCAATGGGGTTTGGAGAAGACACATAAAATACACAAGACAATTGAGATACAGAGGGACGCAATGCGAATTAGCATGTTGGAGAGAGAAAGGCGCAGTTCCAGCCAAAGAGAGTCAGTAGTGGAGTTTTCAGAAATGAGAATTTCTAGAGAAATTCTTAGGAAGTTTTCTAGCATTCCTATGTCAGAAAGGGAGGCCGAGTTTTCCAACAGAGGAGGTCGATTCAGCTAGTGGACGTAGCCAGTTTCCCAATGTGTGTAGCAAGAGCAATATTTCCACTTCAATCGCCAAAAGAAGTGACAAAGGAGGTGTGAATAGCTTTAGGAGGCAGAGGGAGCCAAAACGACTTACAACGAGGAGTCTCGGAGGCTATCTGAATTATCCAGTGGCTGCAGTGCGCATTTCTGGGTAGAGCAGTGTGAGTGCCAGAGAGGAGTGAAATTTGGCTTGGAGGAGGCCAGATCGATTTGTTGGAGGGAAAAGTAATTTCCTAGATTATTTTTCCAGTTAAGAAAATTTGTATGCCGGAGGTTTGCCATTCTACGGCAACCAATTGTGATTCTCTATTTTGCTGAAAAATAATAAAACCCTCATTTGTTGCAATATTTTCCGTTCAGGGTTTTTCTAGGGACGATTGTCCAAAACAATGGTGTCAAATTTATTGTGTGTGCGCATTATTTCTCAATTCCAGTATTTTATTTTCCACAACATTTTTATTTGTGAAGATTGCAATAGTGGATTGTTCATTATTTCTTGTAAATAAATTTACAGAAGACAAATAAACTACATAAGTTAAGAGAATAATACCCAATAGTTGCAATCGTGGAAATTTCACATGGTATTGGAGCAGCAAATTATATTAGAGCAGCTCTATAGCAAAGTTTGTGTAGATCAGAGAGATTAGTGCACTAAAGAGCAGATCTACGCAGGACAATCAGCCAATGAGAGCTTTAAAGGCAGCAGTTCGATTTCCAATCCAAGGAGGTAATCTAGAGGAAGTGCGAGTTGTCTTAGTGAGCAGCAACAAGCAATGAGGTTGCTGGAAAGCATTTCTAGAGGCAGATCAAACTTCGCAAAGCAGATCTAACGTAGAGGGTTTTCTACAAAAGGGTTTTACAGGAGTAAATGAGTGCAGGGCCTGCAAGAGAAAGCACGAGGGTTTCATAAGCCAGTTTATTAATTTCTCCAATGTATTGAGTTTGTACGATTCAGACATCAAGATAATTTGGATTTGTCTTCCAAGTTGGAGGATGAATTCACACACTTGGGATAACATAAGGAAGAGAGGTGTTCGGGGGCCTTCAAGATGCCTGCTCTGTGAAGCTCGTGAAGAGACCTTGGAACATTTACTTAACAACTGCATTTTCACATCCTGGTTATGGGATTTATTTGCTACAATCTTTCAACAATCTGATAGAGACAGAGGAAGCATCATTACTACCCTCATCAATTGGAGGAAAAGTTTTTCGGATAATGAAATTCTTAACTCAGCGTGGGCTCTTACACCAAGCTTCATCATATGGAACGTTTGGAAGGAGAGGAACAAAAGAATTTTTAAGGAGGAAAAAAAGCCCCCACAACACCTACTGGAGATAATCCTGAAACAGCGCAAGGAGACTGTGGGAACCACTGTTCGCAACTTCCCTAAAAATCCCCCCTTAGATGCAGATTTTAAGATTCTCAGGCAGCTGGGGATGCAGGGGCTTACCCTCCTAGGCCTTGACAGGAAGGTCATTCTTCGAATACGGAGAAGGAATTTTGGCATCCTCCTCCGGAAGGCTATTTAAAATACAATAATGATGGGGCTTCAAAAGGGAACCCAGGAATAGCAAGGTATGGAGGTGTCCTCAAACATGCAGAGGGAAGTATCGTTTTCATCTTCCATTGCCACCTAAGTACAGCCACCAACAACATGGCTGAACTAATGGCTCTGGAACAATGCCTGGATTTACTGAAACAGGACAACTATTTAAATGTCATGATAGAGGCAAGTTCGGAGTTAATTATCAACTCAGTGCAAAAAATACATAATAGAACTGCACCGAATAAAGTCTCTAAGCATTGGAAATTAATTCGGGTCTTCCAAAGAATTCAAAGCCATCTTCAGAGCCTCCGCACTGTCAGTTTCCACCATGTTCGCCGAGAGGCAAATAAGCTAGCGGATCTTCTGGCCAACCAAGGAGTCAGCTACACAAAAAATAATGTGTCGATGAAGTGGCAGGAGTTGAGTCCAAGCAGACTGAGAGCTCTATGCTGTGAACAGGCGAAAGAAGATAGGGAAGTGTTTAGACTCAAAACCATGGAGACTAGCTCGATTTGATTTTCCCCTGTATGTGTCTTCTTTTCCTGAGTTGTTGGTCGCTGAAGAGAAGAGAACCATGTCAGGTTGCCTAGACTCAAGGAGTATGTGTGATGAATATCTCAGTTGATTGCCATAAGTCTTTGCTTGAGGAAACTCTCTCACCCTCTCAACATCCCACACCAAGGCGAGGGAGATTAACTTTTGCAAGAGGAACCAAGTCATTCGGCAATTGGTGGTTTCATATTTCGGGGTCTATATTGCAAAACCACCCCCCAGGCAGTTTTCGACTGATCGCGCCGCCCTCAAAGTGGTATTGGTTTTGGCGTTTTCGCAGCGATCCCATTCATCCTGCGACACATGGCAGGGTGGGGGTTCCGAAAACTACCCCCCATCGTAGATTAACATTGTACCATCTTGTCCTAAGCGAAATCTTTCTCATCCATTGGATTCGGTTTTGGTGAATCAATGGTTGACCGGGATAGAGCAACTTGGTGGGGTTGGACCGTTAAAACTTAAACCTCGGTCTCCTTTGCTTTGCGTCTTTCTCCTTGGCCGTCGAGTCTTGATTTGATGGGACAGATCTTTGGGTTTGGGTTTACCAAAGGGAGGTTGCGCGAAAAGTTTGCGGGCTTTCTGAGGGTTAGACTTTAGTTATGTTAGTTATTTCTTAGGCTCGAATTTTTAGGTGTAAAGCTATAAGGTTTAGCCCTTGGAGGCTTAAGCTTTAATTTCTTTTTTGTTTCTTTGGCGTCGGGAGGATGTTTGTATATACTGTACACTATTTTTTTGACTCAATGATATAGAAGGATCCATACTTGCTTCAGCAAAAAAAAGAATTCACACTTATAGTAGCAGTATCCTCAGGAGACGAGTATGACACTCCAGTATGCTAGGTCGGGCACGATTCAAGGAGTAGCAAGGAGATCTAGATCATGACTACGAAGGGCTTGATCAATACATTAGATCTAGTTGTTGTGTAAGTGATTCCTTAGTTGGACCACTACCATTGCTACAAGAGCCCAAGTACCAAAGTAGCAGAAATATTAGTGTGAGATCGAGACTCACCATTGCATTGATAGCAACAGTCTCAGATCAGAGTAGCATAATGGAAGCGCAGATTGGTTCAGCTACAATATGTAGCAGGAGTATCAGAGTAGCGCAGTGATAGCATGGTGGTTAGTGATTGTCAGAAGATTTTCTTCACAGAGATTTCCATTTTCTCAGTGGTAAAGGGAGATATATATTATCTACAGAAAGGAATATGAGTTGCTCTAGCAAGGATGCAGTCTATCTAGTAGTGTGAGTTGACTGAGGCAAAGGGAGTTGTCAAGGCAACAAGGTACTTTGCTAGTCAAATCGATTTGCAAAGGAGAAGCAGTTCCCAGTTTGATGATTTGATTTTCAGTGGAGGCCGAGTTATTTTCCCAATAGTGTGAGTTTGTCAGAGAGAAAGCAGTAAATTGTTGTTATGCAGTTGCAGAGGTTGATTCAGGGTCTCAGAGGGAGGCCAAATTGATTAGGCAGGGTCGAGTAGCTTCCAGGAGGTCATATAAGCTAGCAGAAGTGAAGGAATAAATTTACCAGAGGTTTGCTAATTTTTGGCAATCAGTTCTATCATAGATGTTAGACACCAACACCGTGAATCAGTTCGGTTACAGCATGTTCCCACAGATCAGCAGGTTGTGGATATTCTCACGAAGGCCTTGGGTGAGGCAAAGTTTGTCTACTTCAGGGATAAGATGCGAGTAGTGGAGAAAACCTTCCTCGCTAAGAGGGAGTGTTAGTTTTTGGTAGCAACGAACAAGTGTTCTAGTCTCTATGATGTCTAAGAGGCTAAGGAACACGAGATCTCCATAACCCAATAGAATGTTTCACAAGAAAAGCCTTAAAAACACATCAATTAGATTAATTGACCAATAATTAAACATTTCCTAAGTCTAACTTAGGAAAATTGTTTAATTAAATCAAATTAATTGAGGGAAATCAATTTTGCTCTAGAGACTTCTGGAAAAGTGAGTTGATGGAGTCAAGATGATCTTAGCCATAGATTAAGATGTGATCACGATCGTTGGTTTCCCAACAAAGATTACAAGAGAAAAGTCAATGGGGTTTGGAGAAGACACAAAAAATACACAAGACAATTGAGACACAGAGAGAGGCAGTGCAAATTAGCTAGTTGCAGAGAGCAAGGCACAGCTCCAGCCAAAGAGAGTCAGTAGCAGGGTTTTCAGAAGTGAGGTTTTCCGAAGAAATTCTCAGGAGGTTTTCCAGCATTCAAGTGTCAAGAAAGGAGACTGAGTTTTCCAACAAAGGAGGTCGATTCAACTAGTGCGAGTAGTCAGTTTCCTAGTGCATGTAGCAGGAGCAATATTTCCATTTCCAAATGTCAGAATAAGTGTTGGAGGAGGTACGAATAGCTTCAGGAGGCAGAGGGAGGAAGAAATACTTGCAAAGAGGAGTCCCTAAGGCTATGTGAATTATCTAGTAGCTGCAATGTGCATTTATGGGCAGAAGTGGAAGTGCCAGAGAGCAGTGGGAGTGACTTGGAGGAGGCCAAATCGATTTGTTGGAGGGAAGAGTAATTTCCCAAATTATTTTGCTAGATGAGAAAATTTGTATGCCAAAGGTTGCCATTCTACGACAACCAATTGTAATTCTCTATTTTGCTAAAGAATAATAAAACCCTCATTTGTTGCATTGGTTTTCCCTTTGGGGTCTTTCTAAGGATGATTGTCCGAAAATAATGGTGTCAAATTTATTGTGTGTGCATTATTTCTCAGTTCCAGTATTTTGTTTTCCGCAACGTTTTTTTTTGTGAAGATTGTAGCAGTGGATTTTTCGTTATTTGTTGTAAATAAATTTACAGAAGAAAAATAAATTGTTAGGAGAAAAATACCTAGTAGCTGCAATTGTGGAAATTTCACATTGGACACCAAGGCATAGGTGTGCAGGAAAGGACAAAGTGGGCAAGGCCCATTATATTGAGGAGTATTCAGAGAGTGACAACAATGATGAAGATGAGGAGCCAACACTGAGCAAGCTAGGGAACAACGATACCAAACAAGCAGGGGAGAGAATTCAGAGGCTAGAGGCAAAGCCCCTATTATTGCATCCATGTCAAAGTTCCCCAGGTATCATACTTTCAGAGTCAGGGGAATTCTAGGAGAGCACAAGGTTACCGTATTGATTAATGGTGGGGCTTCCCATAACTTCATAGATGCATCCACGGTTCGAAGAGAGATTTCGACATAGGAGTTCATGGCTTCACAGTAGCCATACCAAGTGGTTGTCAGATGGATTGCACTAGATATGTCCCCAAACTTAAGCTAAACGGAAATTTTACAGTGATAGATTATTTCTTCATGGTGGATATACCAGACACCAATGTGGTGCTAGGAGTTCGGTGGCTCTATTACATTGGGAGGTATACTGCAAATAAGCAGAGCATGGAGATTGAGGTTAAAGATCCAGTGGATGACAGAAAGATAGTTTTGAGGGCCATGCATCAATATCCACCAAAGATAGTGTCATTTAAAAACATGGAAGCGATGTTGAGGCGGCGTGACAATGAGTGGGTAGTCAACTGCTTCATTTAAGACTACAGACACCCAAAACAGTCGCGACAACATCCAAACGATATTCAAGTATTGTTCCGTAAACATCAAAAAGTTTTTTTTTTTTTTTTTTTTTTTTTGAAATTTCTCGAGGTAGACCACTAGACAGAGGCTTTGAACATGTTATAGAGTTGGAGGAAGGAGTGCAGCTTGTCAGTAACAAACCCTACTGACATCCCAAGGTTTACAAAGATGAAATTGAGAAGGCCATTAAGAATTTGTTGAGATTGGGTCACATTCGGCCTAGTTCAAGCCCTTTCACTTCTTTAGTGGTGATGGCCAAGAAGGATGGTACCTTGTGGATGTGTATTGACAACTAGGTTCTTCACAAGAGGACAATCAAAAAACGGTGCCCTATCCCCAAGATAAACAAGCTGATGTATGAGCTAAGGGGAGCCAAATAGTTTTCGAAGATAGATCTTCGTTCAGGCTACCATCAAATTCGAGTTCCAGTACCTGTTCCTGATGGTGAGCTTATTCAGTGCCCGATAATCAATGTAGAGTCTCCAAGTCCCATCTTTCTTCTATACGAGTACAATTGGGCTCCCACAAGGTGAGGAATTCGGTCAGATGTACCCTTTTTGTAGCAACTCCTGAATCTACCAATTGATTTCCTCATTTTCCAAAAGAGAGCGGCGGTAGATTGGCCCATTAGGTAGAGGTGCTTCGAGAGTCAGATCAATAGAATGCTTGACTTGACAGTGCAAAAATACCCCTAGGGGTGAGGAGAAGATGTCTCAGTACTCTTCACAACCTTATCAACTTGCTTTTGTTGCGTAAAGGAACTCTTTCTAGGGTTGGACATGGATGTGGCCACAATCGTCCCCTTACTTTGAGAGCGAATCAGGAAGAAAACAAATTTACTGGTCTGGGAAACAATCTCACTACATTGCTTCGCAGAGATCAAAGAAATGGCGATAGGAGGGGCTACCTCCAGTACCCTGTATATTTTTCTGCCCAAAGTTATAGCAATAATACTAGGTCTGGATTCATACACAGCATGATGCTTCCACAAGTATGGTTGGCCTCATAAAACATCAGAACTTCAAGGGGCATAACATCAAACAGTACCTCGTCCGTGAAAGGCTTGATGCTGTAAGGAAGGCAGCACTGTTGGCTGACACAAAGATCTCACCCTTGGTGGAGCCACCCGATGGTGTATGGCTGCAAGTGTGGTGTTATCGGCAGGCCCAACCACTTAACAACCTCTGCTGAGATGAGGTTCTTTTGACTCCCACTATCAACAATGAACTACAGTGGAGAACCCTTCACCCACATCTGTGAGTGGAAGAGACGCTCAACCTCCTTCGGATCTTCAGGCTCACTCTTTTTTACCTTGGGTGGTGGCAACGGTGGCTCTAGGTTCTGCATCAATGATTTGTTTCCCCTTGTTGGGTTCTAGCTCAGAGTCAGAAGATGCATCTAACTATGAAGCTTTTAGCTCGGCCACTAGTGATTACTTCGCACAACATCCATTTGTGTTGTGAGTGGGACTCTTGTGGAACTCACACCACTTCCTTGTGTCTTTCTTTGTCTTCCTATTTCTATTCTTTCCTTGTGGCTTTGATGGGTTTCCCTAGGTCGTTCCATCTTGGCTCTGTCCTTTGTACTGCGGTTTGGAGGTGCTTCTGCCCTGCTTCAAATTCGCAGATCCAAAGTCTCGCTTCTTCTGTTTAAACTTCTACTCGATCTTGACAGCATATTAGTATGTTGCGCCAAGCGATGAGATGTCCAGGAACTCCATTTCCACCTGGATGTATTTGTGCAGACAACTGCAGTACTTGAGCACAAGATGTCGCTCAAAGTCCTTGATACCCAGCTTCGTGCGTAGGGTATGAAAGATATTCGTGAAATCCAACACTTTTTGGTCCCTTTCCTGTGGTAGTATGGTCCATTTTATGTACTTGTCTTCATAGCTCCCAACAGGATAATATTGGTCCTTGACAACATCTCGAAAAGAATCCAAAGGGGGTGCAGCTAAAAATAGTGAGGATTCCTCCTTGTCTCTCTACTCACAGTAAGTTTCCCACCAATCCTTGACATGGGGGGCAGCCTTGAGGAATGCAAAAGTAATCTTTTCTCTATCGGAAAAATTATGGACCAAAAGATTATCCTTCCAACAGAATTAACCATCTATCTAGAGCATCTACATCTAACTAGCCGTCAAATATAGGAATGTTGAAGTTAACTTGTATCTTAAAGGGGACGTCGCCTCTGAAGTGACTGTTGGATGAAGATGTTTCGCCCACTAGTATTCGCCTAAGGATCTAGGAAAATTTATCCATCATCTCGTTCCTTTGTTGCTCAAGGGATTTTTCGAGCAACAATTTGAAAGGATCTCTTGCTTCTCGTCTTTCTTTTCTTCCGCCATGGGAGGCCATCGGGGTCGGAAAGGCCAGTCTTGCAAGGGCTCAACCAATTCAAGTCCTAATTCCTTATACCCTGACCTCATTGGGGACATGTACAAAAAAAAATAAAGAGCAGACCACTCTAATACCACTAATCCAGATTTCTGAAGGAACGAAATGAAATATAGATTTAAATAACAACACAGAGATACAACGAAATGGAACTTCAATTAATAAATAGCAAATGCTGAAAATTGTTTACATGCAGAATGAAAACAAACGAGCTCGAACAATGGTAGTTTATCTCTGAGAAGAGATGTGCTGGGTGCATGTCTTCTGAACTGAGATACAATGAGACTCTAAGGCCTTTTTATCAAGAAGAAATAATGAGAAACCCTAAACATCCAAAAACCTAACCCTAGGAGATGAAGCACCAAAAGCTTGTGGGCCTCGATAGGTTAGTTGGAATGTCAACTTCATGGGGTCGTAACTTTGGCATACGATCTCTGTTTGGTGCACACAATAGCCTGTTAAAAAGTTATATCCAAGGACAACAACTTTCAATTGTAAACATCATCTTTTGACTCATGTTTGCCCATTTCCCCAAAAAACATTGTTTAGGACCTCAAAACGGCTCCAGAAGTTAAGGACCAAAAAAACTGCAAAAACTAGAAAATTATCGAAATATGAAACTGTGCTGGAAAATAGGAGACACTGAAAGGAAACAGTGTTGGGGGTCCATGTGGAATAGGCGAGTGGCCACCAATATCCACCTTGATCAACAACGCTGAACATACTCATCCAACGAGGTTACTACAACCACTCCCTATCCCTGAACAAGAATGGGAGAGCATTTCCATGGATTTTATCACTGGATTACATCAAGTACAAGGTAAGGACTTCATATATGTAGTGGTGGACTACCTTACAAAGTTCACACACTTCTTTGCCATACCATCTAAATATTCAGTAGCATAGGTGGCCGAGTTGTTCGTTAGTAGGTCTTCCGATTGCATGGATTGTCGAAGAGCATCGTGAGTGACAAAGACAGTAGATTTATGGACGGCTTCTGCCAGGAGTTACTGAGATGACACCAAGCACTAGTTACCACCCACAAACTGATGGATAGACCAAGATAGTCAACAAGTGGCAGGTGGGCTATCTCAAGAACTATGTATCTAGCCAATAGAAGGCATGGGTAAGGTGGTTGCATCTAGGGAAACGCTGCTACAACACCACTTTCCACATGTCTATTGGTATGACACCCTTCAAACTTTCAAAGCACTATATGGATATGATGCCACAACATTTGCAGATTGTGTATTTGGGGATAGTCGTGCCCCTTTGGTTAAAGATTGGATTCAGGAGAGCCAAGATTTCCTACTAGTCCTCAAGGACAACTTGTTGATGGTTCAGAACCAGCAAAAAGTATAAGCAAATGGGCACAGGATAGAGTGCAGCTTTAAGGTGGGAGACACGGTATACCTTTGTCTTCAACCCCACAGGCAGACATCACTCAAAAAAAGGCAGCAAAAAAACTAAATCCCAGGTTCTACGAGCCATATAGAATCATGAGACAAGTTGGGGAAGAGGCAATTTGAGGCCTCACTTCCTCCATCTAGGGATTCAGCCCTCCTCTTAAGCAGAACAGATCACAAATACTTGTTATGTCCTCCTCCTAAGGCTTCATCCCTCTTGAACCGAATTTGGCCAACACCTTATCACGAAACCTCAAACTCGACCTTCTTCTAGATGTCTTCACGTCCTTGAATTCACTCCAGCTTAGCTCCTTTTGAAGTCCTGCGGCTCACTCTAGACTTTTCTATTCACAAAAGGATGAGATGCTATGATGGTTAGACCTCTCATGGTCTCACAAATATATAGCTCTCGGATTAGTTGTCTTAGGAGCCCTTAAATCCATTTAAGGTGTCCCCCATAACAATCAAAATAAAATATCAATTTCTTTGGGTTTTACGCCCACAACTTTGGGTCCAAAACCCACTAGTGTGGTTATTTTGCCTGCAAATTGGATCAAATCCTCACAAGTCAAATACCCATGACTTGTGGCAGTACCTCCCAAGCTACACTTTTCAACATTAACATCTCTTTGGCTAACTTTCTTTTTCTAAGTGCAAAGATCAAATGATCATTTATGGCATCTATGATTATTCTTTGGGCTTTGATGTCCTTCATATGAGCCACCTCACACTAGCCTACTACAAATTGTTGATTTGTGTAGCTTGGGAGGTACTACAGAACCCTAGGCGTTAGGTTTGTAAGAAGTTTGACCACAAAGGGGTTTTGTGTGCAAAGTACCCAGGCGATGGGGTTTTGCACCCAAGGTGTGGGAGCAAAACCAAGAGGAGATATTATTTGTTTATTCATTGTTGCTAGTGGAGCACACTTAAAGGAATAAGGGGGGCCTAAGGCAACAACGAGGTGGCAAAATCAAGGAAAAGAAACCTCTTACCTTGTGTTAGTTGGGGTTATACCAAAGAAGGTCAAGTCGGCTAGGCTTGAGTGGTGACCCTTGAAAGCTAGACGTCGATAGCTTTTGTAGTGTTGTCGCACAAATTGTCACGACAACGCTCAGACCGGGGGCTGTCACCCTGATCCCCAATCCCTCTGTTTAAGTTGTCTCCCGAGGCTAAGGGAGGTAGATCCTATGGGATGAATGAAGACCAACTGTGGACCAGTTGGGTTGGGAGACACAACAAGGCGATTTAGGATTGATTTTTGGAAATTAAAGTACTAGTGCCTTATGGAGTTAATGATTAAATGATTATTTATTAAATGTTGCAGAAGTATAAACCATGTAAAAACAGTCATTTATCATCAAATAACCCAAGTGATGTAAGATATTCAACAAATGCACAACGCCTTAATAATGATCCAACAATTAAATTTCTAAAGAATGAATGCTTTAAGTTTAAACAGCCATGAAATTTTAAACGCTGACCAGATTTCAAATAGTTAATCTCCAGATATAAACATTTTAAGCACATTTAACTTCACCACAATAGAGAAAAGACTTTAAAAAGAATTTCCAATTTTTAATTAGCCTTTTTCAAAAAAAATTAATTTTGATATATATTTTATTTTATTTTATTTTAATAAAATTTTAAGTCTAAAATTAAACAAAACTAAATCCTAAAAAAAATCTAATAATAAACTCAAGCTAAAAAAAAAAAAAAATTCAACTTTTTAAACTTCTTTTTTTTAATGACATTTTTTAACTTTAAAGATAAAAAAAAAAAAATAAAAAAGACAAACTAAAAAATAACAAAACTGAAGCTAAACCCAAAGAAACTAAAATTAAGAAATTATTATTATTTTTTTTTTTTATATTATCAAAATTTAAAATTAAGCTAAACTTAACTAAATCTAAAAAAAATAATGAAACCCAAAAAATTAAAAGCTAAAACTTTTATGATTTTTTTTTTATTTATATATATTTTTTTATGATTTTGATTTGATTTACAAAATGAAATTTAATTCTAATTCTAGAACAAACCCCTAAGTTAAATTCATGAACTAAAAAAAGTATATGTATATAACCTAAGCAAAAAGAAAACGAGAATGAAAAATCGATATGAGAAATGTATTTATCTTAATCCTAATCGTAGAAATGACCAACACCTAGTCAAATGAGAATCGAATGGGTGTTGCTGTCATTTTCTTTTGCAGGTTCTTGACGGCGAAATAGCAAGGAGCTTGGATGTGAGCAGAGTGAGGGTAAGGAAGTGCAGCGTGTGCGGATTAAAGGACGCAGGGACAGCTTCGATGAGTGCGAACTGAGCTACGAGATGAGGACGTTGGTGAACAGTGAAGGAGAAATGAGCTAGCCGCAAGTGGAAGACGCAGGAAGCAGATGAGGAGCGGAGAGACACAGGCAGAGGGGTTGCGTGGAGAAATAAGGACGCAGAAGGGTTTAATGGAGCAACCAGCGTGAATACTGCGTCGGTATGGCAGCGTGTGAGGGTTTGGATAAGCAGATGAGAAGAAAATGATGCGTGCAGCAGGTTTGCTCATTCGTTTTGTAGTTTGAGGAGAAGGCTTGGATCCTGGAGGGAGTTGTGGCTAGGTGAAGGAATGGCCAGCGTAGAGACAGGCGGAGGGACGCAAATATGAGCAGCAGAAAGGTTTGCTAGTACAGACAACATATAAAAATTTGAGCTTTTCTGTCAGAAAATAAAAAATTTCCTTGAGCAGCAGAGAAACTGAAACCTTTAAATTTTTCCTACTTCAGATTGCCTAATGGAAACCCCCCTGATTAGATTGCCTTATGGAAAACCCTGAAAAATTTTCAAAATCTGTACCTGCAACCTGAAAATGGCAAAAACAGAACACCAAGAAGTAAAATGTGCAAGAAACAAAACTGAAAACCCAAAAACCAACGAAAAATTTACGATATTTACAGATTTTCGACTCTTAAGCAGCCAGATTTGTCAATAATCACAGTAATATTTTCAAAATTCAAATTTAATGTGAGATACTTCAGAAAACCCCTCATGCATTCATAAAAAATTTCAATTGATAAGCCCGGGATCAAAACTGGCAGGGCTCTTTCAGAAAACACAATCCGGGAGTTGGCTGGTTCAGCCGAGAACTTCTCCTAACGCCCGGTAAACTCAAAACTAAGATTTCCTACACAGCCTAAAATCAACCATTAACATAGAGGGAGAAAACAATAGTGAAATCTAGATCAAATGGAGATACCTGCCATTATATTTCAGAATCTTAACTATCATTCAAACCCCAAAGATCAGACAAGATACTTGTGCCTAAATCAATCTTCATCAAGCTATAATCAATGACTGAAAATAAAATTATGCAGAAAAATAAATCATTTTACAACACTTCTAGAAGAGTAACACCAGCAAGATTTTTAACCCCAAAGTCTTTCTTTATTGCACAAAAAATGACTACAAGAGAGCTTTCTTTAGCACCAAACTCTCATATCCAATCTCATCTTAAATGACCCATAACACCCTATTTAAAGGAAAAATTCCCAACAGCTAGTTCTAGTGA
This sequence comes from Pinus taeda, assembly GCA_000404065.3. NCBI lineage: Eukaryota > Viridiplantae > Streptophyta > Pinopsida > Pinales > Pinaceae > Pinus > Pinus taeda. Next base: position 23,665 of record APFE030007565.1, on the reverse strand, counting down.
TCCATGTCAAAATGATCTCGACCGTCGATGAGGATGAAAATCCCTTTTAATCTCATTCGTCGAATTTTTAAATGCATTTTAATATATTAAAAAATTAAAATTTTGCATTTATTTACTCAAAATTTTGACTTATTATTATTTTTTTATTTTTTTATTTTTTTAAACTTTTATTTATTTATATTTTTTAAAATTTTTTTTTTATTTTTATTTATTTATTTTTTTTTAATCCTCGAACTTAGTCTTGGAAAATTACCTAAGACCTAGGACTTAGGACTTATGAGGGGATTAAACATTTCCTAACCCTCAAGACACTTTACATCATGACTTTTACAATTTTACATCTCAAGGGGAAAACCCATTTGACATAGACCCTCATAGACCACCCAGTTCTGCGACACAACTATAATCTAGCAGATCAAGCGATTTGTAATAACCTAACCAAATAGTTAGAATTATTTCCAAATTACTTTTACATAGACTCGAAGCACACTAGGATTCCCCTAAGATTCTAATGACAAAATTCATTCCGGCGTTGGGGTAGCTGAAAGAAAAGTCTACCGATCATGGATCGGTGAGACAAAAAACCTTCCGGAACGTAGATTATCACTAGAAAATTAGGTTTACTTAGGCAATTTACATACATGATTCAGATCTGCTAAGATTATTTACAAGTTACACATGCAGACTGGGTTTACAACATAACATGATCGGGTCGACGATGACTATCGAATGGTATGGACATGTCGATCCAGCGCTATACCTTTTGCAAAAAAGGGGGTGTATTGCTATGGAGAGTTGACACGCAGTGGTCAACATCTAGCTCTACTTGGGGACATGTTGTTGCACTATAGGAATGTGAGAATCCAGAATCTGCATCCACGCAACACACAACAAAACATAAGTAGCGTCCATCCAAAAATCATCACATAACGTTAAACACAGGAAAGTTATAAGCTCTTCATTTATTAACTATCTAGTAACATGAAAAGTAAATCTAATCCTAAAACAGAAATGAAAATGTTGAAAAAACAAGGAGTAGGGTTAGAAATACAGAGGATGCCCCATGGCACCAGATGTGTTCAATATAGTGTATACTAAGCATTTGCCTGCTTTCAGGCAAATCTGTCGGATGTGCCATGTCCAATTTTGCATACGGTAGGACTTTTCCCTATCCGAAAATCAAGTTGCTCGCGACCATCTGATGCATCAAATCTTTTTCTCATTTTCTTTTTCTTGTGTTTTGTCTTCGTGGCAGGCTGTATCACTGATGACGTGGAACTTTTTACTTCAAAGCTCTCAGATGAAGTATGTAAGATATGCGTGACATGTCTTTCTTCATTCTACATTTGCCCTGTCAAGGATGATGGATCAATCTCACAGGTGCCATGAATTATAACTTGATCTTCAATGACTGGTGGATTGACCGTGTGAGCATCAATCTGATTATTAATTTCCCTTTTATCCAGGTCATCTTCAATTATCCACTTTTCAATGGAACAAAGGACCTCATAATATGATGGAGCTCGCTGTAACAGATAAGGAGGCTCCTGATCTATTAACGTTCCCAATTTCTTTCATCCTTTGACCATTGTTGAAATTTCTAAACCTGTATTGTAATGGCATCCATCTGACTAGAGTGTTCAACCTTCATAACACTAATTTTCCTGGCATGGTCTTCTTCCATATCTTTTATTACGTTATCGTTCTTTTCCTTTATGGTCATCAAGCAATGTTGCATAGAGTTCATCTCTTCCTTATGATTTGCTTGCATGGTAGCCAACTGATTATTATGATCGAATGTCATGGTAGTCATTTCTTCATCCATAGTTAATAACTTGTTTTGCATAGAATTAATTTCCCTATCATGATTAGCTTTCATGGTCGTCATATTTTCCTCTAACCCTGATAACTTGCTTTGCATAAAACTAATTTCTATGTCATGATTAGTCTTCATGGCCTCAATTTCCTTAGCATGCTGATTTTGCATGATCTCTATCTCCCTATTACGTTTTTCCAGGTGGGTGCATAAAGTTCTCACATCATTGGCGTAATTAGTATGATTGATCTCCATATTTTTTATCAACAGCATTAGTTCTTGTATAATTTGCTTCTGATTTTCCTTTTCATTGTCAACATTGTTTTTACAATTTGTCCCTGCTTTTCCACTATTATGGATTTGATCTGCAATGGTACAGGTGGATGGCATATTCTAATATGAAGAATTGTCTTGAAATCTTTCATCGACAGCTGAACCTTTTATAAGATTACTTTCATTCTGTTGCACAATTTTAGGGGCACAAGGCGAGCTATCTGGATCACCATATCTATCTTTAAAAGCATCGACAATGTCTTGTAAAGAAGTGAAAGAATCCTTAGGACAGTTGTTAAACCAATTCAAAGCATCACCCTCTAAAGAAAGGACACAAAGACACATTTTGACATCTTCATGATTATACTAAGAGGGTCTACAATATATGATCATTATACGAGTAAACAAGCCTAGATGCTTTTTAACATTGACTAAATCACCACTTGAGAACAAAGGTAATTTAGAAATGGCCACTTCCGGAAAATCATGGAAATCATCAGTGAAATGACATGGTTTAAACGAATAATCCATGATGAACAACAAGGGACCAAATGGATGATAGAAAGAGATCTCTACTCAAGAAAATCAAGAGATGAAAGAAGTGGAGTCGCCACTTGAACAATGAATCTAATTCTATGATCCAAAAAGCAACCAACAAGCAAATATGAGAGAGGCTTCTTGCCTGGGAAAAATAAAAGAAATGGAGTCACCACCCAAACAAGAAACGAACTGAAGAGATGAAAGATAAGGTGATGAAAAAATCCAAATGATGCCAAAAAATGTTGAATCTGCCAACTCAAATGAGAGATGAGAAAGATGAAAGAATGATGAGAAATGAGAAGATGAATGTTGTTGAAACGCCAGGGACAGAAAAACTATATCCCCGACAACAACACCAAAAAATGTTGTCACACAAATTGTCACGACAACGCACAGACCGGGGGCTGTCACCCTGATCCCCAATCCCTCTGTTTAAGCCGTCTCTCGAGGCTAAGGGGGGTAGACCCTATGGGATGAATGAAGACCAACTGTGGACCAGTTGGGTTGGGAGACACAACAAGGCAATTTAGCACCTGATTGATTTTTGGAAATTAAAGTACTAGTGCCTTATGGAGTTAATGATTAAATGATTATTTATTAAATTTTTCAGAAATATAAACCATGTAAAAACAATCATTTATCATCAAATAACCCAAGTGATGTAAGATATTCAACAAACGCACAACGCCTTAATAATGATCCAACAATTAAATTTCTAAAGAATGAATGCTTTAAGTTTAAACAACCACGAAATTTTAAATGCTGACCGGATTTCAAATAGTTAATCTCCAGATATAAACATTTTAAGAACATTTAACTTCACCACAACAGAGAAAAGACTTTAAAAAGAATTTCCAATTTTTAATTAGCCTTTTTCAAAAAATTAAATTATATATAAAATAAAATTTAAAGTCTAAAAATTAAACAAACTAAAATCCCTAAATAAAATCTATATAAACTAAAGTCTAAAAAAAAAAAAAAAAAACTCTTTTTTTTAACTTAAAAATAATATATAAAAATATATATATTATACATATATATAATTATTTTTATGACATTTTTACTTTAAAGTTAAAAAAGAAAGCTACAAAAAAATATCAAAATTGAAGCCCTAAACCAAAGAAAACTAACTAGGAATATTATTTTTTTTTATATATCAAAATTAAAAAATAAAACTAACTTTAACTAATCTAAAAAAAAATGAAACCAAAAAAATTAAAAGTTAAACTTTTATGATTTTTTATTTTTATATATATATTATATATAATATATTATATATATATATATTATATATATTATGATTTGTTTGGATTAAAAAAATACAAAATGAAATTTAATTCTAATTCTAGAATGAACCCCTAAGTTAAATTCATGAACTAAAAAAAATATATGTATATAACCTAACTAAAAAGAAAACGAGAATGAAAAATCGATATGAGAAATGTATTTATCTTAATCCTAATCGTAAAAATGACCAACGCCTGGTCAAATGAGAATCGAATGGATGTTGTTGTCGTTTTCTTTTGCAGGTTCTTGACGGCGAAATAACAAGGAGCTTGGACGCGAGTAGAGTGAGGGTAAGGAAGTGCAGCGTTTGCGGATTAAAGGACGCAGGGACAGCTTCAATGAGTGCGGACTGAGTTGCGGGTTGAGGACGTTGGAGAACAGCTAAGAAGAAATGAGCTGGCCACAAGTGGAAGACGCAGGAAGCTGAAGAGGAGCAGACAGACGCAAGCAGAGAGGGGTTGCGTGGAGAAATAAGGACGCATAAGGGTTTAATGGAGCAACTAGCGTGAATATTGCGTGGGTATGGCAGCGTGTGAGGGTTTGGATACACAGATGAGAAGAAAATGATGCGTGCAACGAGTTTGCTAATTCGTTTTGCAGTTTGAGGAAAAGGCTTGTATCCTAGAGGGAGTTGTGGCTAGGTGAAGGAATGGCCAGTGTAGAGACAGGCGGAGGGACGCAGGTATGAGCAGCAGAAAGGTTTGTTGATACGGACAACATATAAAAATTTGAGCTTTTCTGTCAGAAAATAAAAAATTTCCTTGAGTGGCAGAGAAACTGAAACCTTTAAATTTTTCTTGCTTCAGATTGCCTACTGGAAAACCCTGAAAATTTTTCAAAATCTATACCTACAACCTGAAAATGGCAAAAACAGAACACCGAGAAGTAAAATGTGCAAGAAACAAAACTGAAAACCCTAAAACCAGCTAAAAATTTACGATATTTACAGATTTTCGACTCTTAAGTAGCCAGAATTGTCAATAATCACAGTAATATTTTCAGAATTCAAATTTAATGTGAGATACTTCAGAAAACCCTTCATGCATTCATAAAAAATTTCAATTGATAAGCCCAGGATCAACACTAGCTGGGCTCTTTCAGAAAACACAATCCGGGAGTTGGCTGGTTCAACCAAGAACTTCCCCTAATACCAGGTAAACTCAAAACTAAGATTTCCTGCACAGCTTAAAATAAACCATTAACACAGAGGGAGAAAACAATAGTGAAATCCAGATCAAATGGACATATCTGCCATTATATTTCAAAATCTAAACTATCATTCAAACCCCTGAGATCAGACACAAGATACCTGTGCCTAAATCAATCTTCGTCAAGCTATAATCAATGGCTAAAAATAAAGTTATGCAGAAAAATAAATCATCTTAGAACACTTTCAGAAGAGTAACACCAGCAAGATTTTTAACCCCAAAGTCTTTTTTTATTGCACAAAAAATGACTACAAGAGAGCTTTCTTTAGCACCAGACTCTCAGATCCAATCTCATCTCAAATGACCCCTAACACCCTATTTAAAGGAAAAATTCCCTATGGCTAGTTCAAGTGGTCCATGTCAAAATGATCTCGACTGTCGATGAGGATCAAAATCCCTTTTAATCTCATCCGTCGAATTTTTAAATGCATTTTAATATATTAAAAAATTAAACTTTTGCATTTATTTACTCAAAATTTGACTTATTGTTATTTTATTATTTTTTAAATTTTATTTATTTATTTTTTAAATTTTATTTTATTTTTTTATTTTTTAATTTTTAATTATATTTTTTAATTTTTATTTTTTATCCTCGAAACTTAGCCTTTGGAAAAATACTAGGACCTAGGACTTAGGACTTATGAAGGGATTAAAACATTTCTAACCCTCAAGACACTTTACATCATGACTTTTACAATTTTACATCTCAAAGGGGAAAACCCTTTTGACATAGACCCTCATAGAGCACCCAGTTCTGCGACACAACTATAATCTAACAAATCAAGCAATTTGTAATAACCTAACCAAATAATTAGAATTATTTCCAAATTACTTTTACATCGACTCGAAGCACATTAAGGTTCCCCTAAGATTCTAATGTCAAAATTCATTCCGGCTTTGGGGTTAGGCTGAAGGAAAACTCTGCCGATCATGGAGCGGTGAGACAAAAAACCTTCTGAAACGTAGATTCTCACTAAATAATTAGATTTACCTAGGGAATTTACATACATGACTTAGATCTGCTAAGATTATTTACAAGTATGCAGACTAGGTTTACAACATAACATGATCGGGTCGACGATAACTGTCGAATGGTACAGACATGTCGATCCAGCGCTATCCCTTTTGCGAAAAAGGGGGTGTACTGCTATGGGTAGTTGACACGTAGTGGTCAACATGTAACATTGGAGGTGTTTTAGTCTTGAAAGTTTGTGGAGAGGCTAAAACATAAGAGTTCTCCATAACCCAAAAATTATTTCTGGAAATTCCACCTAGAAGTGTCTCAATTAGATTATTAGCCTATTTTAAATATTTTCAAAGTCTAAACTTATGAAAGGGGGTTAATTAATCAGTATTAACTAAGAAAGATGTGAATCATCTAGAAACTCACACGGATCGACTACGAAATAATCTTAGCCCTTGATTAAGTTTTAATCTTGCTCGTTGGAGTCCCAACCGAAGATTATAAGAAAAGGTCGATGGGTAGATGGAGAACACACACTTGAGATCAATTTTCCTTGGGCAGTTCAATTTTCCAGAGAGCAACGGCAATTGTCAGAAGAGTTCGAGCCAGAGAAGGGAAGTAGAGACAGAGAGGAGCATGGACGGTGATCCAGAGGAAGATTTTCCAGATACGGAGAGTACTTTGCAAAGAGGCAGAGATAGCCACAAAGAGGTTGCGCAAAGGCTGTGCAGAAGCCTCTAAGAGGCAATTCAATTTCGCTAGAGAGAAGTTGGGTTTCGGTTCCAGAGGGCCGGAGAGATAGTTTCTCAGTCAGCGGCAGACAAGACGGCTTATGGAACAGTTGTTTCAGGTAGTGAGTGAAAGGGAGTGCACTAGGGTGATGCAAGTCTATGCAGAGGTTGTTTGGATGGCTCATTTGGAGCTGGTAATCAGAGTCTAGATTGCTTGCGGGGTGAGGAAAATTCCTCACTAGATTTTTGCCAGTATTTTCTCTGCATGATTGCCAGTTTTCAGCATCCAGATTGAAGCAACAAAACTTAGAGCTCATTTGTGTTTTTAATGTCAATTACACAATGTATTGTAAATAATATTTTATTAATAAGATGAAAATGTACGAGTCTGAATGGATGTTACAATGAGGGCTTGCTTATATACCTAGGCGGGCCCATTCAATGAATGGTTATGTCCCTTAGAACATGCCTCTTCATTGACTAATCAATTAATTAATTATAATTATGTTTACTTTATATTCATTTATATTTATTTTATTTTTTTATAATTTGTATTTGTAACATTGCCCCTCTTCAAAGAGTTTGGTCCTTAAAATGTCAATAATTTTCTCCACGTTGCATATGTTATTTTGTAATGTCAATTTTCTTTCTTGCGAACCCACTTCTCTTTTTTTCAACTAAATAATAATATTATTTTTTTTAATAAATTAAATCGATTTATATAATTATAAACTATATGTGATTGTAATAATTATAAAACTTATAATTATAAAATTATATATTTTAATTATAACTATATAATTTGATAATTAAACTTTATTACTAAATAATTATTAAATTATACGAATATAATCGGAAGAATATGGGACATGGTTGCGATTGGTTGAGCTCAACAACGATCCAACGGAATTTTAACCACTAGTCACAATTTTTTGATGCGAGACGGAGAGGTGGAAAACTTTAATGGAAAGCGTTTGTCAGTGCTTTGTTGAAGGATGAGGAAGCGTACAGATAGGGACGATCGACAGAAATGAGAAATGATCGGCACGATGGAATAATGACATAGTCGGAGGGATGGGTCGCTGCTCAAATCAGTGGACTACAACATCCAACAGCAGAAAACAGGGCAAGAACACGACAATAGAAGTTAGAACTATCGGGAATGGTCATTGTACAAGTTGAATGGGAGGTAGAAGCGGTGGAAGGGACAAGATAAGAGTGTGGTCATGCACCAGATGCATTGTCTGCTTTTCATCAGCCACCGCCCGTGTCAGATCATCGTTGCTAATTTGCACAAAAGGGGCCTTTGGCGTTGCCCCACTACAGAACCCACTGCTACCGAAAAGTCGTCTTGTTTAGAGATGAAGTGGAAGGGAGGGTCGAAATCGTAGCATGAGAACCAGTTGTACATTGTAATTCTCATTCTCAAATCAAGCCACACATCTTTTGGTGGGTGCAGATGTTGCACAGATTTCCGATTGTAGGCAATGTTAAGGTTGAGGATTGTAACGAAATCCGAGATGAATTTCTTTGAAATCGGATAGAAAAACTCGCTCGAGATTTCTTTATAATTGTCTGCATCACTAATATTTTGGCTTCTTGGACTTTGGCTTTGATTCCACTCACGATGTCTAGTATTGTTGGGCATTTTTATAAATTCTGGTATAAATTCTTCACTCTCTAAGTGTGGTGATGCTATATTGACTGAGACAGATATTAAATTTCTCTTCCAAAAGTTCTTAGTTTGAGTCGTACATGTCTCATAACCCTCTGAAATATATGATCTGTTAACTTTGTAGGGTTGGTGGATCTCTATTGAATGACCTCTCTCTAATTTGTAAGTAGACAAACTCACTTTTTTCCACATTGGTATCAGATGTAGTTTCATGTCAACCAACTTAGGCAACATTTTTTTTGCCCATGAATGTAGCTTGAGGAAACATGATCCTCCCTTTCCAACTCTACACAGGGCTTCTTCTTGCCACAACCATTGTTGAAACCCAAAAATGTTGGTTCCTCTTTTTCCAACATAATAGTAGTTTTTAGCTCATTAGGACCATTATCATTCTCACGCAAAGAAACAACAAGAGTTTTCATCATTACATCATCATTGCAAGAGTCAATTTTTGAATTGCCTTTACTAGAAAAGGATGTTGTCTCGTTATCCAAGGCCGGTTTTGCTTTAGTTAAGCAACTACCTATTTTTGGATCTCTCACCAAACTAAACCCCTGATTCTCCATACTCAATATTTCAACAATCTCTTTTTCTTCTTCATCTTTAGCTGTCATATACCCATTTTGATTATCAATCTCATTTATGTCAATGTCAACTTCCATTGAAGGTGTTGAATCTGGGTTTTTGAAAGCCTTTAATGATTCTATAAATGATATTTTTATTTGTTTTATTTGTTGTAATGCTTCTCCAATTTCATTTAACAGTTTAGATTTATGATATTCACTTAATATCATGATTTTCAGGGCCTAAGTTTTAATGGTAGAATGTGCAACGAATAACATCCAAAGGGTCGAATGGCTCTAGTACCACTAAAGCGACAAAACTTAGAGCTTGTTTGTGCTTTCAATGTGAAATACACAATGTATTGTAAATAATATTTTATTAAGAAGATGAAAATGTACAAGTGTGAATGGATGTTACAATGATGGCTTGCTTATATACCTAGGCAGGTGCCCCTTCAATGAATGCTCATGTCCCTTAGAATATGCCTCTTTATTAACTAATCAATTAATTAATTTTAATTATGTTTACTTTATATTCATTTATATTTATTTTATTTTATATAATTTATATTAGTAATACAGACTATACTCACATTATTTCACCACTGCTTAATAATTAAAATTTAAAACCCTCAATTGTTGCACCGATTTTCCCAAGTTGGGTTTTTCGGAGGACATTTGTCCAAAAATAACTGTGTCAAAATTTTGTGTGTGTGTATTTTCTCAGTTTCCACCGCTTTTATTTTCCGCAGAATTTATTTGTGAAGATTGCAATGTGATTATTTCATTGTTGCCGTAGCAATAAACTGTTAAATTAATTTACAGTTAGAGTAAATAATTCTAGCTGTTGCAATAGGATTTCAGTGGTTAAAATTTTCACATGGTATTAGAGCAACTTTGATCAGACAGGGAAGCTCAAAAGCGGAAGCAAAAAATTCGCTATTCAAAGAGAGCATTAGGATGAATTTATGGGGGTTGCACGGATCCCAAGCCAGGCAGTGCGAGTTGCTTGTGCAAGTTCGATTTTCAGTGCAGGTTGGCAGAAAAATGCAGCTTTCCAGTTGAGTGATTCCAGCAAGCAGAGGGAGCAACAGTCCAGCATTTTTGTTGGGCAGATTCCTTGATTGTTCACATAAGGGTTTTGCAGTAGCAGAATCAACGTCGAGTGGAAGAGAAAGGCACACGCAAGAGAATTTCTCTCAGGGGGTTTTGAGTTCTAGAAATCTGATTTTACAGTTACAGATTGGTAGAAACTGTGAGCAGAGTTTCTCACTCCATAAGGGAGTGCATGTAGCAGACTCAGCAGCTGAGTAGCGGGAAAGAGGAGATTTTTTATCAATTCACAGATGGCCACAGCTGAGCTTAGAGATCAAGATAGGTTGGAGGGAGCCTCCAACTTTGTCATCTAGAAGGCTAGAATATCCTTCTGGATGAACATGGCCTGAAAGCCTATGTAGATAATGTAGTAGCAATTCCTCAAGATGCATACTAGTTGGAGGAATACCATTGGGTTGAGGTTCCTCCTCAACGGCTGCAAGCTAATCACAGACTTCCTGAATCTTGGGGAGGCACCTCAACCCACAAGGCTTGTATGGTTGGCACTAAACAGTATCTCAAAGGAGCTACAAGTTTTTGTCTAAAATATCTCGAGCAAAGACACATTGCCTAGATGGGACAAGATGTGGTCAGACCTATAGTAGGAGGAGTTGAGGCGAGCTTTGTTAAAGAGCACCATCAACAGGAGCAGCGACAAGGGTGTGAAGGGTAAGAAGGAAGAGGAGGATGTCGCCTTTGCATTAATGAGTCCCAATCAGGGATAGGGGGAAAAGAAAAAGAAGAAGGACCTAACTAAGGTCAAGTGCTTCAGGTGTGGCAAGTCTGGCCACTACAGTACTCAATGTCCTCTCAAGAAGGACAAGCAAGAAAAGCAAGACCAGGGGGCAGCGTTGGCAGAGATAGACAAGTTGTCCTCCAGGCTAGAGGAAGATTTTGCTATGTTTGCAGCTATACTTCCAGGAGTGAGGTGGGGCGATATGGAGCTATAGTCTCAAAGCAGCACAAAGATGGGCAGGGTCCATTGAGATGTCCGCCTCATGGATCATTACCTTGCTATAGGGACCCACAGTATTCAGTAGCAGGATGGATCAGTGTCAGTTGATGCGGTCAGATTACCCGAGTGACAGTGGCAAACTAGTTGCAATCAAGTGTTGAGGAGCGCAATGCAATGTTGGTAGCAGAGCAGGAGACTCAGCAGCAACGCAAATTCTTCAATAGACAATGTAGAGGCTAATAGCAGTCAAATGCTCAAGAGACAAATGCAACATGAGATACAGTTGATTCAATATTTAGGATACTTCTTAGTTGCAGTTGTTGTAGTTGCAGCGACAACAGTTGAGAGGAAGTTGCAGTAGTTGTAGTCGTAGTAACAATGGTTGAGAGGAAGTTACAGTGCAGATGCAGAGTTGGCAACAATATAGCAGTGTCAGCAACAACACAGATGCAAAATCAAAGTTGCTGAGTGGTTGTTGGGCAGTGGCAAGTAGTCACAGTGGCTAGACATCAACAACGTGATAAAGGGTGATACAGAAACAAGGTATTGTAGCAATAGTGCAGTACTAAAACCACTTCCTCGCTAAGAGGCAGTGTTAGTTTTTGTAGCATCAGAAGTGTTCTAGTTTCGAAACTTTGTGGAGAGGCTAAAACATAGCAGTTCTCCCTAACCTAAAAATCGTTTCTGGAAATTCCACATGGAAGTGTTTCAATTAGATTATTAGCATATTTTTTAATATTTCCTAAGTCTAAACTTAGGAAAAGGGGTTAATTAATCAGAATTATTTAACAAAGGTGTGAATCATCAAGAAATTCACACAGATCAACTTGGAAATAATCTTAGCCCTTGATTAAGTTTTAATCCTAGTCGTTGGAGTTCCAACAGAAGATTATAAGAAGAAGTCAATGGGTAGATGGAGAACACACACTTGAGATCGATTTTCCTTGGGCAGTTCGATTTTCCAGAGAGCATCAGCAGTTGCCGAGAGTGTTCGAGCCAGAGAAGGGAAGGGAAGCAAAGATAGAGAGGGGCGGGGAAAGTGATTAAACAGAAGATTTTCCACTGGAGGGTACTTTGTAAAGAGGGAGATATAGCCACAAAGAGGTTGCACAAGGGCTACGAAGAAGCCTCTAAGAGGCAGTTCAATTTTACTGTAGAGAAGTTGGGTATTGGTTCCAGAAGTCAGTAAAGTGTTCCAGAGGGTCGGAGAAACAGTTTCTTAGTCAATGGCAGCTACAGCTTGTGGAGCAGCTATTTCAGGCAGTGCGTGGAAGGGACTGCACTAGGGTGACGCAAGCCTGCGCAGAGGCTGTTTGGATGACTCACTTGGAGCTGGCAGTTAGACCCCGGATTACTTGTGGGGTGAGGAAAATTCCTCACTAGATTTTTGACAGTATTTTCTCTACATGATTCCCAGTTTTCAGCATCCATATTGTACTCAGATTATTTCACTACTACTTAATAATTAAAACCCTCAACTACTGCACCAATTTTTCCCAAGTTGGATTTTTTCAGGGACATTTGTCCAAAAATAGTTGTGTCAAATTTTTGTCTCTGTCAATGTTTTCTCAATTTCTAGCACTTTTATTTTCCACAGAATTTATTTGTGAAGATTGCAGTGTGATTATTTCGTTGTTGTTGTAGCAATAAACTATTAAACTAAGTTATAGTTAGAATAAATAATTCCAGTTTATGCAATAGGATTTCAGTTGTTGAAATATTCACAGGTGTTGCCTCATAAGAAACTATAAGAAGGGAAGAGGTAGATCACTTGTACACACATCACAAGTCACATTCTCTAAATGATTTCCTTCCAAGAATAGTGTGAAGTACCTCAAGAGCCGTAGAAGCCCTTAGGAGGACACGTTGGAGCACAACAGTCTGTTTCAAGGCAAGGAAATTAGGCCGGGTCTGCTCAAATTTGAGAAATGTATCTCTATGGTACTTGCCCCTCAAGAAGGTGACTTATGTGCATGATTTGGAGGTGGTTCTATGTGAGTTTTGTGCCCTAGATAGGGCCATTTCTGTGAAGGCACAGCTCAAGTAGCTTTGTCTTATAGTCTGAGCTTGGTTATATGGACAAAGGGAGGGTCGAGACCTTTAAAGGTGCCCTTGGACCTCTGTTATAGGGCCACAATGCTACGGGAGAATCTGCATGAGGGTTCTATGGTATGAATAGTCCTAAGTGAGGACAAAACTTGTCTCAAGATTGAACCAAGGTGTTACTGATTGGTCAGAAAAGAAGGGTTGTTGTACCATGTGGAAAGGAGGGCTGGAGTGGACAGAATCAAGGAGGATCAAATGTTGAAAGTGATGAGAGTAGAGGACTATTCTAAAAAGGGTTTATAGGGCAGCAGTTTATGGATCCACGAGTGCAAGTATTTCTCAAGGCGCAGCTATGTATGAGGTTCAAGTTTTATCAAGCATATGACAAGGAGACCAAGATATATAGGACAGTGAAGGTTATTGAGCCATATTTCTAGGTGGAAGTTTGTCCTAGTGGTGTTTGGACAGAGATCTTAAGCAGCCTAAGAACAGTGTGTATGGACAGTTAGTGGTTGATTTGTAAACCCTAGATCAGTCATCTAAAGGGTATTAGAGGGTTGATAAGAGGAGTGGTTAAAGGGATGTTCATAGGAGTGTTTGAACAGCAATATTGTAAGCCCTATTTCAGAGGTTTGAAGGGTCAAACCTGTGATGTGAGGGTTGGTTGATTTAGGCCCTAGGTTCAGAATTTTGGAGTAGCTAAAAGGTTGACAAGTGGGCAGATCTGGAAGGCCTTATGACAGTGATCTTGGAGAAGCTAAGACACTATGTGAAGGCAGCTGATTTTTGTTCACAAACAAAGTCGTGAACAATGTTTCTCATGGGCAATTATGCAGTGGATAGAAGCCCTAAGTTATGTCACCTTTGGAGCAGCAAGGAGATGGATAGTGGGCAGATCTGGAAGAACTCATGTACAGTGAACCTTGGAGCAGTGAAGGGACCGTTAGGAGGCAGATTTGATGGAGCCCTATTTCAGGGATTTGGCGTGGAAAATCACTAATAAGAGGGTAGATCTGGAAGACCAAAGGAGCAGACATCTTAGTGGAGCAAGAGGGTTGTTATTGGGCAGATCAGTGGGCCAAAGTTCAGTCATCTTAGAGAAACCAAGTGTGGTTGATAGTGGCAGAAAGGATAGCTAGGGAAGTAGTTGCAGTGATCAGTAGATGGGGAGACAAAGTACCCACCAGATGTGTTCAAGGTATGTGGATTAAAAGGGCTGAGTAGAGCACTACTTCAGTAAGTAGGTCAAGTGCATATTGTTCAGGGCAGATTGGTGGTTATAGTTGTTGACACCAAGCCCTAGTTGTGTCTTGTATTAGGGTTGTATGTAAGGGCCATGATCCCTAGTACAGGAGCCCTAAGTCTATTGTACTAAAGTTTTGTAATGTAACAAGTAGAGGGTTTAAAGTTAAAAATTGTCATGTGCACTAGTTGATTCACTGATGCATGTATTTTCCATTGTACAAAGAAGAGGCATTGTGGCATTTGAGTGTGTTTGTGATCGTGATTTTAGACTCAAACCAGATTCTTGAGTGTCATGGAAAAATCAACATGGTATCAGAGCTACGTTGAAGGACCAGTGGATCAAAGTGTGCATAACGAAGAAGCTCAGAGGGAGCTGAGATTGTCTAGATCATGGAGCAGAAGATTCAACTAAAAATGTGCAGATGTGGTCTTGACTAGCTTGGCAACAACATTCGCTGGGAGATCTAGTGGTTTGGCAGTGAACCTAGCGAGCAACAGTTTGTTGTAGCACAGGTTGTTGATCATGGGCTTCCTATGAGTTGTCGTGGATCGTTGAGACTGCTCAAGGGTTGTTTTGGCTAGGACAAGTTGGCTTCATGTGATGAACGTGATGTTGGCAGGCTACTTTCTTCTATGGGTCATGATGTTGCACATCCAAGCTTGGAGGCATGTGCATGTGTGGTGTTTGACGCAAGAGGATGAGATTGCTTGCAGCACTGAGTTTCGGTGGCGATGTGGCCCGTGTTCAACCACAACTCAAACTGACCTTGTAGTAGGACACAAGTTCAGTCGCAGTGTGAGTCTGTGGAGATCGTGTAGACTCAGAGGGAGTCTAGCTTCAAAGGAACATGCCCTATGGAAGTTTGAATCTTTAGGTTCAAACGAGATGAGGCAAAGACACTACTGACAAGAGTGTAGTCCATTTTATGGGCTCTGTCATAAGGTTCATTGAACTTTAACCTTGAGGTTTGAATTTTGGCAAAACATAAAAAAATATTTGAGGTTTGTTGAACCTCATAGCCATTCACCATGTCCATAGATCAAAACTCATAACTTTATGTCACAACTCAAGGTTAATTTAGCCTTACAGTTTCCATGTCCATGATAGCCTTTCTTATGTTTACTGATGTTGATTTCTTATTATTTTATCCTATAATTCATTTTAAATTATTATATATATATATAGACGAACCTAATGGCGAACCTCATCAAAAAATTCAAACTCAAACCGAACCTAATCATTGCCAAACCCAAACTCGAACCCGAACAATGTGACATTGTCTACAGGGTATGCCGCAGTGGTGGATGCCAGATGGGTTAGTGTTGCTGATGTTGATGGTTACTTCCATGCAGTGGAAGTACCTCCCTTTGGTTACTTCCATGCAGTGGAGGTACTCCACAACCCTAGATTTGGGTTTGTGAGAAGTTTGACCACTTTGTGTGCAAAGTACCAAGCAACGGGGTTTTGCACCCAAGGTATGGGCGTGAAACCAAGAGGAGGTATTATTTGTTTATTCATTGTTGCAAGTGGAGCACCCTTAAAGGACCAAGGGGGACCTAAGGCAACAATGAGGTGGTGAAATCAAGGAGAAGAAACCTCTTACCTTATGTTAGTTGGGGTTTTACCAAAGAAGGTCAAATCGACTAGGCTTGAGTGGTGACCCTTGAAGGCTAGACATTGCCTCATAAGAAACTATAAGAAGGCAAGAGGTAGATCACATGCACACACATCATAAGTCATTCTCTCAAGGATTTCCTTCCAATAATAGTCCGAAGCACCTCAAGAACCGCAAAAGCCCTTAGGAGGACGAGTTGGAGCACAAAGCGTCTAATTCAAGGCAAGGAAATGAGGTAGAGTCTACTCAGATTTGAGAAGTGTATCTATGTGGTACTCGGCTTTCAAGAAGGTGACTTTAGCGCATGATTTGGGGGTGGTTCTATGTGAGTTTCGTTCCCTAGATAGGGGCATTGCCATGAAGGCACAACCCAAGTAACTCTGTCCTATAGTCCGAGTTTAGTTCTGTGGAGAAAGGGAGGGTTGAGAACTTTAAAGGTGCCCTCAGACCTCTGTTACAGGGCCACAATGTTACAGGAGGATTTGCATGAGGGTTCTGTGATATGAATAGCCCTAAGAGAGGTAGAAACTTGTCTCAAGAATGAACCAAGGTGCTGGTAATTGGTCAAAAAAGAAGGGTTGTTGTACTGTGTGGAAAGGAGAGCTAGAGTGGACAGAATCAAGGAGGATCGAATGCTAAAGGTAGTGGGAGCAGTGAACTATCCTAAAAAGGGTTTTTAGGGCAGCAGTTTGTGGATCCACCAGTGTAAGTATCTCTCAAGGAGTGGTTGTGTATGAGTTCCAAGTTGTGTCAAGCATTTGACAAGGAGATCGAGACGTATAGGACAGCGCAGGTTACAGAGGGATATTGCTAGGTGAAAGTTTGTCCTAGTGGTGTTTGGACAATGATCTGAAGCAACCTAAGAACAATGAGTGTATACACTATTAGTGGTTGATTTGTAAACCCTAGATCAGTGATCTAAAGGGTATTAGAGTGTTGATAAGAGGAGTGGTTAAAGGGATGTTCATAGGAGTGTTTGAACAACAGTATTCTAAGCCCTAGTTCAGAGGTTTGAAGGGTCAAATCTATGATGTGAGGGTTAGCTGATTCAGGCCCTAGGATCAGCATATTGAAGTAGCTAGAAGGTTGACGAGTGGGCAGATCTGGAAGGCCTTATGACAGTGATCATGGAGTAGCTAAGACACTATGTGAAGGTAGTTGAGTTTTGTTCAAAAACAAATTTGTGAACAATGTTTCTCGTGGGCAAGTATGCAGTGGGTAGAATCCCTAAATTTTGTCACCTTTGGAGCAGCAAGGAGATCGAGAGTGGGCAGATTTGGAAGACCTCATTTATAGTGAACCTTGGAGCAGCAAAGGGATTGTTAGGAGGCAAATTTGATGGAGCCCTAGTTTAGGGATTTGGTGTGGCAAATCACTAATAAGAGGGCAAATCTGGAAGATCCAATAAGTAGACATCTTAGTGGAGCAATAGGGTTGCTAGTGGGCAGATCATTGGGCCAAAGTTCAATCATCTTGAAGCACTCAAGTGTGGTTGATAGTGGTAGAATGGGCAACTAGAGATGCAGTTGCAGTGATCAGCAAATGGCAAGGCAAAGTACCTGCCAAATGTGTTCAAGGTATGTGGAATGAAAGGGCTAAATAGAGCGCTCCTTTAGCAAGTAGTTCAAGTGTATCTTGTTCAAGGCAGATTGGTGGTCATAGTTGTTGACACTAAGCCTTAGTTGTCTTGTATCAGGGCTGTATGTAAGGGCCATGATCCCTGGTACGAGAGCCCTAAAATTGTTGCATTAAAGTTTTGTAATATAACAAGTAGAGGGTTAAAAGTTAAAAATTGCCATGTGCACTAGTTGATTCATTCATGTATGTATTTTCCGTTGTGCAAAGTAGAAGTGTTGTGGCATTTGAGTGTGTTTGTGATCGTGATTTTAGACTCAAACCAGATTCTTGAGTGTCAGGGAAAAACCAACAAAAATCACTCATCACTCATCAAACTCATCACCACTACTACACATGGGATCATCCCTAAGAGCTACATAAACATCATCTAGCTTAGAATCTAAGTACTCCTCAAACTCCTCTCCAACACCAATAGCAATATTAGCAGTAGCATGAGCAACAACACTAGGACTAGCAGAACTAGAAGCATGAGTTCGCCAAATTGCACAGTTATTACTTCCCTCTCGAGTCACCATGTGCCATGCTTAGTCATGGTGGTTCACTTCCTTCAGCTCCTGGTTCAACAACTAGATCTACATTGGGATCAACACCCCCAACTCCACTAGACAACTCCAAACTGACTCCAAGATGACAAAAAACATCCAAACTTATTGTTGTTGCTCCAAAACTCAATGTTGTTGTCGAACTGTCCAAGCTCTCATATGCACAAACACTAGAAACCAAATGTGTGAGGCAAATAGGAGCTTAGGCATCATTTTATAAGCTTAGGGGGCTAGATTTAGGAGGGAACCTGCCATGGTTTTCCAAAAACCACTTGCAGGTCCCATCAACATGCCCAACCATGTGGTTTCCTAATCAGCGAGTTTTTTACAAAATCAGTTGGTCAAGATCGGTTAAGTACCAAACACGTTGGTTTGGTACCAAAACCACCTTGTTTGGTACCCAATTGGACCTAACCAGCAAACGAATCATATTTATTGGGCTAGTTTGACCGATTTTTCGATTCAACCAGACCAGTTTTTAAAACTATGGTATAGCAGTGGTTACCCCCATAAGCTAGGGCGATTCATCACCCACCAAATGTTGGGACGTGCAAGGGATCCTTTTAATGATGCAAGGGTTCCGTTTAACCTTGGGACATGCAAGGGTTCCTTTTAATGAAGTAATGATGAAGTCAAGCTAGTTAAGCAAGCTATTAATGTGAACTCCTGATCCATTCTGCTGGAAAGCTCATATGCGTCTGTTGAAGATGCTACTTACTTCTTTCCCTTCTTCTTCTTGCGAGGACAATCACTAACATAATGTCCAAACTCATGACAACCATAACACTTAACATTTGATAGGTCCTTCTTCTTCTTCTCTCCTTTTGAGCTTGGTCCCTTGCTGGAACCCTTCTTCACTTTTCCTTTCCCTGCTAAGGTGACATTTTCGTGCTCCTCAACCTTTGGTGCCTTTCCACTACTACTGGTGTCATTAACCAAGTTGAGCCTCAGCTCCTCCAAAGTGAAATCACTCCATTGGCGATCCCAATCTTGAAGCTTGTCTCGCCCATAAATCACTTACACGAACATACTCCATTCCTTGGAAAACCCATTGAGTGTTATACGCACTAGCTCGTCGTCACTAGGATTGTCTCGTACTACAACTAGCTCATCTCTAACAAGTCGAATAATGGGGAGGTAGGAAGTCACGCCTTCTCCCTTGTGCTGCTTGATGGTCCTCAGCTTCTCCTTGAGAATCATCTTCCTATTTTCTGAAGGATGTTGATACAGTTTTACTATGGCGTCCCACATCTCCTTCACTATGCCTTTCTCTGCGATATGTGGAACAATATGGTCCATGACTCCATAAAGGATCATCCTCTTTGTTTTGGCATTCTCCTTTTTATAGGTAACCAACTGTTGTGGATTTGTTACAATGGCAATTACATTCTCCGCATACTCCTTCAGTCCATATTCATCCAAAAAGAATGACATTCTAGCCTTCCACGCACCAAAATTTGAGGCTTCATCCTAGTCTTGCGAACGTCGCAGCGCTTTTTTCGAGCTCACAATTTTATAGGCCGATGTTATCAATGATTTTTTCAAGTTGAAAAAATCGGGAAAAATCGCGATTTTTTGGTAAAAATCATGAGTCGATAAGTAAAAATCGCAGGTCGTGGAAAAAATAGATTTTAAAAGCAACTTTTGGTTTTTTTGGGTTCATTTTGCAAACAAAGGGCAAGAGTGAGAGCTAAGGACGAGGAGAACTCATCTACAAGGGCAAGAGAGGAGAAAAGTGAAGGAATTTAACATCCCAAGCAAACAAAATCAAGTTTTGACCAACTTTAGCAGCACGTGGTTTTTAGGTATTGGCATCAAATTTGGCCCTCTTTTTGGTTTTTTCTTGTTTTTCCTTGGGTTTCTATCACTCATTTATTTTCCATGATTTTTGTTTGGATTTGAATGTGTTTTTTTTGTCACTTTTGTTGCATATAGTGGAGAGGGTTTTTTTTGTCAAAAATGCAAAATCTTGATTGTTAGTTTTATTTGTTTGATTTTTTCTTGTGCCCTAGTTTTTTTCCATCGTTTTTGCTTGGGTTTGAATGTGTATTTTTTTCCACTATTGTTGCATTGAGCTGAGGGTTTTTTTTGGCAAAAATTCAAAATGTTGTTTGTAAATTTTAATTTCATTTGTTTAACTTGCAATTCTTCTTGTGCCCTAGGTTCAAATTTCAAACTTCAATTTTACATTAAACTGAAGATTCAACAAAGTTACAAACACGCCAAGAAAATTGGACCCTCTGTGGGAATTTGATGAACCTGATGGAGGGTTTGACAGATCAAATTTGGCTTGCAAGCTATGTGGGCATCATATGACCGGGGGGGGTATACAAATTGAAGTATCAACTTGCACAAGTTCTTGGACATGAGGTAGGACCTTGCTTAAATACAAATCTAGAAATCATCTGAAGAGCCCTCAAATCATTGGAAGAATTAGAGACAACCAAATTGTCCAAGGCATCTCTGAAGAGTCAAATAGCAGGGAGTAGAGTGTCAAGATTGAGAGGTGGTTCTACTTCATCATTAACATCTACACCCAACCCTGTAGCTACCTCATCATTTTTTGTTCCTATAACCACACCTAGTGCACAACCATCTATGTCGTCAGTTATTAAAAAAGGGATAAGGAAGAAGCTGACAATTTGTTGGGCAAGTTTCTTCTTTGGAGTGATATTCCTTTCAGTGTTGCCAGGAACAATCCATTTTTCCAACCCGCGGTTGATGTTATTGCTATTATTGACCCATGGTACAAAGTCCCTTCATATGATCACTTTAGAGGGCACATTTTTCAAAATGTAAAGGTTGGCTGCACTAAGAGATTGGAGGAGTTTAGGGAATCATGGGCACACACAAGATGCATTGTGACGTCAGATGGTTGGACCAATCAAAAGGATAGAAGCCTTATTAACTTCTTGGTTAATAGTCCCAAGGGGACAATGTTTATGAAATTTGTTGATGCATCTGCACGTACCAAAGATGCATGATTATTATGTGATTTGTTGGATGTGTTCATTCAGAAGGTGGGTCCACAACATGTTGTCCAAGTCATAATGGACAATGTTGCAAATTACGTTGTTGTTGGCAAGATGCTTATGGAGAGGCATCCTAACTTATTTGGACACCTTGAGTTGCACACTGCATTGATTTGATGTTGGAGGACATAGAAAAAATTCCTTTTGTCAAGGAAATTGTTGAATCATCAAAAAGAATTACAAAATTTATATATAATCATGCATTTGTGCTTCATTTGATGAGAACAGTCACTAACAACAAGGAGTTGGTGCGCCCTGCCATTACACAATTTGCCACCAGTTTCATATCTCTTCAATCCATCTTGAATTTGATGTGGGATATGAAGAGAATGTTTATTTTATAGTGTGCTTTGTCATATAGCCACAAACCAGAGGGAGAGGCCATATGTAGGTTAGTTTCATACTAGGAAAGCTTTTGGGCGGAAGTGCAGGAGGTGTGTAGCATTACTAAACCTTTGGTAAAGGTTCTTTGATTAATTGACTGAGACAAGCCCGCAATGGGCTACTTGTATGAGGCCATGGATAGGGCCAAATAATCCATTCGAAGCTACTATGATGATAAGGGGGATGAGGGGTTTGAGAAACAACAACTCCTATGGGAAGTGATTGATGAGCAATGGAATAATACACTCCATCGTCCCATTTATGTTGCAGGGATCTACTTGAACCCCACATTTTCTTACTCCTATGGTTTCTTATTAGATGTTGAGGTCATGGATGGATTCTTCACTTGTTTTCAGAGGATGGAGCCATCTCCAGTAGAACATGCAGAAATCTCCAAAGAAATGGAGATATACAGGACAATAGGTGGCACATTTAGCTTTGACATGGCTATTGCGGATAGGAAGACTAAAATGCCCGATAAGATTTAGTTTGTTTCAAATTCCATTCTCCTCAAGTTCATATTTTGCTCCAACTTTCAAAATTCATTTTTTTCTTATGTATATCGACGATTGTATTTGTTATAGATGCATGGTGGAGAAGCTATGGTGACAGAGTACCCAATCTCCAAAGGCTTGCCATTCAAGTGTTCAACCAAAAACGTAGTTCCTCAAGATGTGAGCGCAACTGGAGTGTATTTGAAAAAATACACACCAAGAAGTGCAACAGGTTAAAATATTCCAAATTTCCAATTAACTTTTTGAATTCACTAAATAATAATTTTTTATAATTATTAATTTATGACCTTTGTACAAGTTAGAGTCCCAACAACTTAATGACATGGTCTATGTCTACTACAATCTTCAATTGTGAGTGAGGCAACATGAGAGGACACGTGAAGTGGAGGCCATATCATTGGATGGGATTGACACCACTGCTGCATGGAGGGTTGAGGCTGAGAGGCCTATCATGGAATTGGCCCCTGATTGGTTAGAGAAGGAGGTAGTGGAGGGTGTAGAGAAGGAGGAGGAGGAGGTGACACCACCTACCCCTATCACCAGTAAAAGACGTGGTCTACCTCTTATAGCTCCTAGTTCTTCAGCTTCTAGAGCACATTAGAGTCCACTGCCAACCCCACCACCTTCTTCATCTAGAGGGAAAGTTGTTACATTTTCTTGCAAGAGGGGTAGAGGAAATCAATGGTACTAGTTATTTGGTTCATTTCATTGTATATGAAATTATGACTCATGATATGATATACATTATTATATTTTTTGTTGATATTTTGAGGCTGAGTTGGGACTCAGAACTTAGTATTCAGGACATGATTCACTGTTATGTGTGATGCAGCACTAGACATGATATTACACATCTGAAATATTAGTCTAAGTCACCTGACACAGGGATACGTAGGATTCGAGATTCATAGAGTCGGTTTCGAACACGTTGACCCCCCGGAACAAGACACGTAGGATTTGTTATA
>APFE030007564.1:0-11989 GCA_000404065.3 Pinus taeda | reverse complement strand
AAGGAGGTTTTTTCATTTGTATCATCCAAGAATTGTTCATTTATGTAATGTAAAGGAGATTTCCCCCTCGAAGAGGCTGAATTCTAAGGCGTTGATCTATCTTTTCTTGAGCTGGTTTCATAACAAAGTGATGCTATGTTTCCATCACTTCTCGAAACAATAAGTGTTTGGCCTTATGAATGTAAATCATGTGTTGCAGTGATGATGAGTTATTTATCGCTTTTGAAGCAACAATGATAAGTTGGTCTTGTTGTCATAGCTGGGGTATTACATCCATCTTGTTGTAAACTTGACCACCGAGGATGTGTTATAAACTCGTGGCAAGTAGGGGACGTTTGGGTTTTTAGTTTGGTCATTTCATTCAAAGCATGTCATTTGCAAACATTGTACTACAGGTTGCAGAAGTAGAAGGTGTTGGTTCGTCGCTTAAGGCTCCGAAGAACAAAGGTGAAGGAGATGGAAGCAAGACTTTTTTGGGACACTTGTGATGCATACAAAGTATAGAGAAAGATGCAGATTATGTTCCATGTTTTTGGAGGACCGAAAGCTCCTCAGTGGGGAGGATTGATCCAGGTGGATCTTCAGGAACACACATAGGACAAGGAGGACTCAGGGATGCTCAAAAATCAAAGTCATCGGATTGAATTCGACCTAGGACCAAATCATAGATCTCTTCGTCCTGATCGCAGAGGTGCGAACGGTTCGTCAATCTGAGCTCGTATGCAAAAGATAGAGCTCTTCAAAGATTGGTATGGCAGGAGAAAAATGGGGCCCGCAGTGCGCCACATGGCATCCCAGTCAACACGTGGGACCCACATGACAGCTTGACACTTGGCATCCCTCTAGTGGCCTTCTAAACCTGCACAAGAGAACAAAAATCCTTTTTGGGTTAAAATTATATAACAAAAATTAACTTAAAATATAATTATATAAACCATATCAAAACAAAATAAATTTTTATATTAACTAACATCAAAAAGTTAATGTATAAATTTATTATATATTTCATATAAACCCAAAATGGTGGCAACGAATATATGTTATTTGTGTACATTAAAAAACCAGTATATAAAATTATGGTTATCAAAAAGTCAAAACCATTATATATATATATTATATTATATATATATATATATTATGGATCACCCAAATCCAGTATACATATAACGGCCCCAACACCCATATTAACGTTGCCATCACGGGAGATAAGGGAGCCGGCGTGGGTCAAACCTGCCTGGCCCACATAGCCGGCCATAAGCGGGCGGCCACATTAAAAGCACCTGCCAATTGTATGCACGCAGCTAAGTACGGTACCAAAACCTTACGTGCCCGAAACTTAAACCAAAAAAAAATATGCATTGTTAATACATTGGCCCAAAACAATGATGCAAACATAGGGTTGGTTTATAAAAGCAGAGCGATGTTATTTGTGGAAGGGCAAGATTTGACCTCTTAACCTCCTCCACACTAAATTAACTATTTACCAACTATGCCAAACAAATTCCTTGGTAATTCTAGCAACCAATTTATTTAAGAACTTAGTTTTTCCAGAGCTGGAGGAGAGGAGGACTGCACAAATTTTGAGATAGGAGCGGGCACGCAAATCGAAGCAATTTAATAATTTTTTAATGCAGGAACCATGAATTTTGCAAGAGGGAAAAATTTTCAACTTCTCAGAAATTGACAAATTTTATATGGTTTTTACACCTCTCATCGCGACGAGCGCAACGGTGCTGTCTATTTTAGTATTTCTTCATCTGAGGTCTGCATTTTTCGGTCGTTTATAGATTGCACGTGGAACTATGATGTTAGCAAAAATAGGGAGCGGAACCGTGAGCCATGAAATTTTCCCGAGGTAAAATTTCACTTTGTCAGAATATGGTCAAGTTTATACTTGTTTTTCATGGTTTTCCGCAAAGATCCTAATGGTGAAGTCAGATTTGACATCTGAGCAACGGATTTTCAGCTCATCCCTGAAACAGAACCTTTGAGGAATCTCGAGGGTATCTAAAAGATTCTTTGTGCTTCGAATTTTCAAATTCTCAAAATTCATATTTTGGACAGTCGTTTCAGCACTACTCGACGCTACAAATCTGATGGTGTATTCAGATTTGTCTTTCTCTCATTTCTTCTTTCAATCACTTTTCTAAGTGCCAGTGCAGATGTCCATCTTCATGTGCGAACAGTGTTTTTCTTGCGGTCGATGTTGTGAGATTGATGTTTCAGCAAGCTTCAACACTTTGACAGCCTTTGCTTCAGATGGCCCTTGGTGGTGAGGTATATGATGTGTTCATGTACTTCTTATTTCTGCATTATGTTGTACAGATCCATGATTGATGATTGATGCAGGATCTTGTTTATTTCATGTTGTCATGATTCCTTGCTTTATGTTATGCAGAATCTTTCTATGTGACGTACTTTCTGACATAACTCTTTATGTTATGCTTTGAGATCCCTTGTTGTATGTTGTTGGGATACTCTTGATGTTGCCATGCATGTGTTTTGCTTTGACATCCCTTTTGTGCCATGTTGGCGGGATGCGCACCATGCTTGTTTTGTGTCATACTGATAGGAGTCTTTTGATTGAGAGTTCTCGCTGTAGAACATCTCTTATAGCCACTCCTGCATGAGGGCATTCTTCCTTGTATGATTGAGACATCATCTCTATGTACATCATCTTTATTGACAACACATAATGCAGTGACCTACACCATCTTGACACCGGGGCCCAGAGACGTAGTCCCTCCTGGACGAACTCCATTATCAACGGCTTTTGTTTTCATGTGCTGATGATTGTTATGTTCCTCTTCCTTGAAGTCTTCAGTTGTATTTGTTAATGTTCTTTTAAAAGCAATTTTAACACATCACGAAAGTAAAAGGTCTTGGGAAGGTCCTTCTTACACCTGGACCTAGATCACTAGTCCTAGAGTGGTGCAACCATGTTGATGTTGCGCTACTCTGACTATGACATACTCCCCATCATGCGCAGACAATATCCTCCCCTCCTGAGGCCTAGTGGCGAAAAATCTGTGAGAGTCAAACTCATCGTACTCGGGCATCTCCATGATGCCAATATCTGCCCCTCTAGTGCTAATCTCAACTCTGAACCATCATAGGACAAGTTTGCCTCGCCATGGATTGGAGGTTTCAGTGATCCCCCATGTGTCAAACCCAAAGTGAACTAGATCATCCTCTGCCATGGCCCTTCTCGTCACAAAGTGGAGTGATCTGCCCGCCAACTAGATCCCCGGATTCCCCAAACATACGGGGAGCTCATAACTCCCACCCCTCATAGGATGTCGCTGCGTAACGTCGTTACCAGCTAGAACGCATTTGGCCCTCATCTTTGATCCGTGTATATATTCCCTGGGTGGACCCAAGTACAAGGAGTAGGTCTCATGCCTGTGAACTTGGCCTGCTCCTGCCAGACCACACAGTGAAATCTGCAATCCCAACTGCTGATGATACACCTCGACACTACTCGGAGTCTGGGTACCCTCTTGGAGAGGAAGTCTACAATCCACCGTCCCTCAAGTGTGAGATCAGGGGTGGAATATATGCTACCCTGGCTATCAACCACATCATCCCTAAGCCTGTATCCGACAACTTGTGCACCTACCAAGGGTCTCAATTGAAGAGTCTCCTCCCAGCTCATGGCACGCGGTGTCTTATCCAACTGTCTAGGGTGAGCCTCCCATAACCTACTACCTAAATGGAGAGTGTCAAAGGGGAACAACCAAACACTCTGTGACTGTAAGCAACACTAGAGGATGATGGGCAAGTATGTCCCAAATGGTATGGTCAAAACTCTGCCAAAATGCCCAAGTGTGATCCTACAGACGACACTCTCTCTACCTTGGATCTACCGATAACTTCCTCAGAGCCCTATCTTTGCTAAGCATGGTGTCCCCAAATGCTTAACAATGTCCTCATCGATCCTAGGTGAGCTGCATCCAATGGTGAACCTAATGCCCTTGTCCATATGCCTCCTTGGAGGCAATGCTCCAAGAGCCCGCTTCGTCGCACCATGCTTCACTGCACACCACCAAGCAACACTGCATTCCTCGACATGCCATTGTATGCCGCAACTTGTCCCTGCACACCACTGGATATCCTCGGCTATGACTATGCCATCTTGTACCGTCTTGTGTCCCGCCTATGTCACTGCACCGGTCACTCCCTGCATGTACTCAATGCAATGTGAGGCACTCCACCATGCGTCTTCATGCCCATCTGCAGACCAATACTCCACACTAGATGCTCCTACCCATCCCCAAATGAGATGGCCTAAAGTTGTGTCCCTATGCATCGGCCCACACCCGACCAGTATCATCACCTCCATCGTTAGATCATCATACCCTTTGGTGAATGGATCTTCACTCCAAATCCTCCTTGAGGGATCTGAGAAGTGAATCTCCCTATGTGTCAGCAGTGATGCTACCCCTGCGCTACTCTGCATCCTCTGTTCCCCACACAAAAGTGAAGAATTCCCAACTCCATACAAGGCGCCATTTGGTGGCTTGCCAATGCCACCTCTTCCGATAAACACTTGCCAAAGTGTGTTGATCACCCCGTGATCCTGTGTACAAATGTCGTACCAAGTCAACGCAAGAAGCCTGTCCATAAACTGGTTGGTGACTGGTGTTGACCGAAACTCTCCTAGCGGAGGCGCACGCTCAACTGCTAAGTCAACTATACCCTCTAGGTCGTAGTCAACCGGTATACCCGAGAAATGATAGGTGGTCCCTCCTGGATCCCAATGCCAGTTGGGGCTTCCAGCATCCCCAGTGATTGGAAACTCTTGTTGAGCTCCACCTGGGTCCACTGCCATCTCCATAGCCCACTCCACCGGGTACCAACTCATAATTTCTTGCCACCAACCCTAAGAGAGGGATCAAATGGATGAACTCCCGCACATAGAACAAGCCCAACATGCGCGTGTTGCACCTTGTGCAGCTCAGGTCGTCTCATCTGGCCATCCTGGTTAATACATAAAATCTGACTAGGTAGCTCTGTCTCTCTCTGTCCAATGGGCCAAGGTAACCTAACAGTGCTGCCAGCCTCGTCTATGAATGCCCGAAGAGGGTTTCTCTCATGCTCCAACGTGCACTCTAGCTGCACTAGTAGGGAATCCAACCGCTCCCCAATATGAGTCAATTTAGCTGTGGACTCGACACAAACCACTCTCATGCCCTCCAGCTCCTTGTTCTGCTGCAAAATAGCCTCATGCACTAATGCGACCTTCCTTTTTAATACTAGAAGCTCGGCCTGAAACTGGTGGAACTGTCGTGGGCATCTATCGCCGGTAAACTCAGCCACAACTCCATATACCTCAACAATTATTGGCATCTCGTCCATGGGTGGCTTGTCCTCAACAGATGGCTCTGTGTGTAGGCTCTATCTTCTCCACTAAGGTGTCAACTGGGGCTATCAAAGAGGTCTCTAATAAAGGTGACTCCTGTGCCACACCGAGTATATCGATGTGCTCCTCACCATCTCGTGGGCTCTCAGCATCATTCTTAACCTCCTCCTCAGGCTCCTGATATCTAAAGCCAGGTCTCCACCAACAAAAGCGCCCCCTAGTCTCACCCTCTAATAGTCTCTGTCCTGCTTGCTCCTTTTCAGGAGACTTGGTGCCCTGATCTAGTCAACTTTCCCCACATGATGTAGATGGCTGCACCCCCGCGACCTGCTCACCTCTAACGTCTCTGTTGTAAGGGTGAGGGTGGGTTTGGTCTATCACCCTCCTCAACTGGGCCAACCGCTCATCGTTCCAATGAATTCTACCCCAGAATTTCTGCATACTGGATTTCCCTTGAGCCATGGGTATGTCTCCGGTTTCACTCGTCACTGTGCACTCGTACCCAACGCTTCCATGATCTTCTGGCTAGTTTCCAATAGTTGGGCCAAGATCATGCTCTGATACCACTGTAATGTTCCAAACTAAAGAAAATAGTGCTATGTAAAGCAGGCAATAAAAATAACACCATAAAAGTAAAGCAAACCATCAGACCACAAAATTGACAACCAAACGGCGTTGTCTACTCATTTTATTAAATGGGAAGAGGTGTACAACAAGGCGTTGGAATGTGTGCACATGGGCTGCTCTAGGCAAGCTAGTAAAAGCCCAAAACGACGCTATCTACCCATTTTATTAAATGGGAAGAGGTGTACAACAAGGTGTTGGAATGTGTGCACTTGGGCTTGCTCTAGGCAAGCTAGAAAAAACCCAAAATGAACAATGGAACACCCTCCTCAAATCTACTGGTAATCTGGCCAAAGAGCTGTGTTGTTACTGCTTAGAAAGGTGTTGCTGCCTGAAATGATCTGTTGTTAGAGCCTTCCTTGTTGCTCAGAAAATTCTAGGAAATTAATCCCAGCCTCTATGCAAGAAACCCAGAATAACCCACGAAGGAATTGGCCAAATTTTGACCTCAGAATTTTGGCCCAAATTCCCCTTAGCTCCTCTAGTCGCTGGCTTAGTTGGGACCCCTGTTTGACCCCTCAGATCTGCTCAGAAAATTCTATAAAACTAGGATTGTGATCCTTGCCCAAAACCCAGAAAAACCCAAAAAGGGTTTCCCTTGGTTCCAACCTTCGAAAGTTGACCCTTCACAGTTTGACCCTCCTCCAATTTCGAATTTTGTTGTTGTGACTGATCCTATTATTCTCTGTTCTCCCAATTCCAACAATCCTCCTCAAATGGCCCTCCAAATGATCTCCCAACACCCCAGCTCCAAACTCCCCCGGATGGTGCTACACTGCTACCCCAAAGAGTCTCACTCCAATGACTATGCAGTCATGGAGGAGATGATGCAGTCTTGCATGTGATGAAATGAGAGTTGCGTGTAGGATGGCCCTGTTGTCTGTAGCAACCCTCTATACTCCTGAAAATGATAAAAGGATGCTCCTGTCTCCCCAACTTCCTAGAGTGCCTCATGCCGTGACTGCGCAATCCTCGCGTTGTTGTAACTCCCCCTACTGCTGGTACTTTACTTACAACTGTTGTAAATCATCTCCCTACTGCTGCTACGAATTGAAATGAAGAAGAAATCCCTCCTAGGGTTGGCACTCGAATTCCACCAAAGCAAGGGTTGAGATCTCTGCTCGGAGACACTCATGTGCTAAACAACACAGTGACCTGGCTAAGCAACTCAAGCAACTAAGATTAAGTTCAATATGTTAAAAGATAAGATGTTAAAATGAGGAGAGTTGCCTTCCTTATATAGATTTCATGGAGCACTTTTCCCTCCATTTTCCCTCTATCGTGGGTCTCTCACTTAACCATCGATTTCCCCTCCATGCAAATCAAACTAGGGAATGAGTGTTCTCCTAGTGTGGGTGGCCCCCATGTACAAATTAACCACATCGAAATAGCTTCTACTAAGTCTAGCCTCCTAATAAAATCGAATGGGCCCATCACCTCCAAAATCGGCCCCAAAATGTAGAAATTAATCCTGTTCGAAAATAATTTAGTAAGGGACATTGCACAAGAGAACAAAAGAATATGGCTCAAGCCATGGAAAAAACCCAAGATGGGGAAAACCCTTGATCAATTCTTCTTATTATTAATGTCAAATGTTCAGCAAAGAGAGAGTACAATAATACAAGGTCAAGATTGACTTTCCAATAAGGAGATCCACTATCGCTTCCCTCAATCATAGATGTAATTTTGGAGCTGACAAGATGTATCCTTTTAAGTTGTTGACATACGCAAAAGAGTGGTGAAGGAAATGTAACTAGGTTCGATCTTCATAAATATACCTTTCATATTTTTATTTATTCAAGAAAAGAAATATTATTTTTATAATATATGTCAATGAGTTTCTTGCTCATTGAAATAGGTCTAGCACATGTTAAAGTGCTATAGGTGAGTCAAAGAGTCAAAAGAAAATGTTGAAGACCTTAAGAGCATGTTGCACCATGTATATGTTTGTATAAGAGTCAAAGAATATCCCTCTAAGCAAAGTCAAATCTCCTCCAAAGCAAAGGCACCATCAAAGAAGCTATTTGAAGCAAAGACATCAAGTCGGCCTACAAATAGCTGGTCGGCCTAAAGGAGGGACAAACCTCTATATATAGAGGCTGTCCACTCCTCTAAAGACAATGCATTCACATCTCTGAAATCTGCGAAGTAAGGAGGCAAGAAAAGGGTAGTTGAAGGATGAAAGAATAGTCTCCAAGGGCAGTGAAGAAGGAGAAGTCATCACCGAAGGGTTAAGGATTGTTTTCTAGGGTAAATACAATCACATTTGCGAGAAAAAAGAAGGAAAGTCTGTGGTTATATCAACAGTAAGGTCACAGTCACATGTTCATCATTGGTTGGGCTAGAAAGTTAGGCCTATAAGGCTGCCTACTCAATCGAAGGTAAGGCTCTCTCAAGCAAAGGTGAAAGGACTCTAATTTGCAAGGTTACTTGCCACACGTGTGAGAATCTAGGTTTGTTGTACAATCACTTCAGTCTACACCTACATCTCAAGAAGGATCTCATTTGGTTGAAAGAAGGAAGGTGTCTACATAAGTGAAGGATATCTCTAAGTATAGAAGAGAAGCATCTCATCTAGAGCTCACATAAACAAGGTCTAACGATAGTTGAAAGAAGGATGAAGTACCGAATAACGAAGTGCCAGAAGAAGGAAGACTAAGTGTCAAGGAACAAAGTGCAGAAAGGAGGAAGGACTCGACTTGTGCTTGGAGGACATTCTAGTTAGGGGTCTAGGGTTTGGCATTGATCAATAAGAAGCTGCAATAAGAGAAATCTACCAAAGGATTTTCCTCTCAAGAGAAGAGAGGTTTTGACCTTGGCAAAGAGCCAACATCTTGTGTTTTTGTTCTTATGCTTTTGGTAGCAGTTTGATGAAGTATACACACATGCATTAATAAGAAGAAGAAGATTAAGCTAACAAGAAAAATAAAAAGATTCCACAAATTGTTATCAAGTCAAGAAGAATCACACTACACCTAATTGCCCTTGATTCTTCAACAAAGAGGCTTGGACTAGTTAGGGCTACTTCCAGTATATCAAGGAGTTGTTATAATCTGTCCAATTAGGATAACCATCCAACTGACATTCACAGCTACAAAAATACATCATATCTTACAATCACAAAGGTTGAAGAATACTGTTGTTGCTAGCTACCTTGGTTAGGGCAAGTGGTGCACTACTGCAGCCCTTACAAACTCACTCAGACTAGTTCTACAATTTTGCGACTCACCTCCAAGACAGTGAATCCTCTATTTTTTCCAAGACAGGGCTTAATCCAACCCCCAATGACGCCTTCATACCAATCTGCCTTCACCAAAATAGGTTTGCAACCTACTTGAGCAGACGTTTACCCTCACAGTTCCCTGTTCAACGAGATAATGCTTGCAGCCTGCCTCAGAAAGGGTTACTGAAGGTGTGACACACCTAGGAGAGAGTTGCCACACCATAGACTCACATCCAAACTCTCCTTATGCTTGTGGTCAACCTCAGAAGGAACTCAAACCTGCAATAAAATAGAAATAAGCCCAGAATAGTCAACAAATAAACCCAGACTTGCCCCTAAGAGGCTTGGCCTTCTTCCTAAGGGACTCAGCGCATCAAACAACCTTGCCATGACAATAAACTAGCCCTTCCTCCTTCGCCAGAGATACTTTCCTTCTGCGACTATTTCAGAGAGAAGAAAAAAGTGTGAGAGATGCTCAAATGATGTTGGAGAACACTCCCACAAGCAATCCCAGTTTGCATGCTATCAGCACTCCCAGCTCCAAAAGGAGTCTTGCAGCAATTCGGAAACATCCAAGGAGACTTTCTCTAGGGCAAGGAGGAGACAAGGAAGAAATGGGCCTTAGTCTCATGGGAAAAGATTTGTAAACCCAAGAACCAAGGGGGCCTAGGCTTGGATGATCAGGAGATTCTCAGCAATGTTTTAGGGGCCAAACTATGGTGGCATTGGGTTAAAAATCCAAAGGCTCAGTCGACAAGTATTTGGAAAGAAAAATATGCCAGCTCCTGGCAAACAACTGATCTCATAAGGATGTTTGGAAATATAAAGGGCTTATACATCTGGAAGAAGGCTTGGGAGAACAGAGGCTTAGTACAAAAAAATAGTTTTTGGGAAATCAGAGAGGGAGATCTAGTACTATTCTGGGAGGATAAATGGCAACAAGAACCAACATTGTTGAAAGAGGACTTTTTGGGCCTTAAGCATGAGACAAATACCCAAGGATTAATAAAGGTAAAAGATTTTTGGGATCATACTCATAATACAGGAAAGTGGAGAACCTGGAGAAATATAGATTGCAGGGATGATAGCCCCCTGAAAACAAAAGCAGAGGCTCTTATGAGAATATTGGAACAAAGGATGATTTTAGTAACTGGGGGGCAGGACCAACTAAGATGGGGCAATAACAAAGAAGGCACTTTTAATATTAAGGAAGCAAAAGGTATTCTCTGTGAGCTAGATTCCCATGCTTCGGATAGGATCTGGCAAAACCTATGGAGACACCAAGGTTGGATGAAGATCAAACTCTTCATGTGGCTAGTTCATGACAAGAAAATCTTGACTTGGGACAATATTAGGAAGAGGGGTGTGCTGGGACCTTCCAGATGCCAGCTCTGTGAAGCCCAAGAGGAGACAATGGAACATCTTCTCAATAGCTGCATTTTCACCTCTAGGTTATGGGATACATTTGCCAACATTTTCCAATAGACCGACAGGGACAAAGAGAGTATCACTAACACCCTAAGCAGTTGGAGAAGAATTTTTTCGGATAATGAAGTTCTTAACTCTGCTGGGCTCTTATGCCAAGCTTCATTATATGGAATGTTTGGAAAGAAAGGAACAAGAGAATCTTCAAAGATGAAAAGAATCCCTCTTCGCCTGTTTGAGCAGATCTTAAAACAGCTTAAGGAGACGATCGACACCACAGTGAGGAATCACCCCAAAAATCCTCCCTTAGAGGCTGAAATGAGAATTCTCAGGCAGTTGGGTATGCAGGGGCTCATTCCACAAGGCTTGGATAGGAAAGTAATCAATATGGAAAATGAGGAGTTTTGGCATCCTCCCCCGAAAGGTTTCCTGAAATACAACATTGACGGAGTTTCAAAAGGCAACCCGGGAACAACGGGTTTTGGAGGGGTTCTACGGGATGAAAAAGGAAGCATTCTCTTCCTCTTCCATTGTAATTTAGGAAGAGCCACCAACAACATGGTGGAATTAATGGCTTTGGAGCAATGCCTAGAATTTCTGAAGCAGGATAACTGCCTAAATGTGATTACAGAAGCTGACTCGGAGCTAGTCATTAACTTGGTCAAGAGAATTAGTTGTGGAACAAGGCTGGAGAAAGTCTCAAAACACTAGAGGTTAATTAGGGTATTCCAAAGAATTTAGGGTCACCTTCAGGGACTACGCACGGTAAGGTTCAACCATGTGCGTAGAATGGCCAAAAAACTAGCGGATATTCTGGCCAACCAAGGTGTGAGCTGTAATGAACGCAGAGTATTGATGGGGTGGCAAGTATTGCCTCAGGGCAGCCTAAAAGTACTTTGTCAGAACCAAGCGGAAGAGGATAGAGAAGTGTATCGAAACAAAGCTAAAGAGGCAAGGTCTCAATGATTAGTTGTTAAATTATGGTATGTTGTATGCTTATAATAGTTTACTTCTTTTTCTTATTTAGCAATCACATGTACATAAAGTAAAGTGCAGATAGAACATTAAACGATCGACAGAAAACAAGCCAAGACAAGAGACACAAGATGTGGCGGCTAGCAAGGGACAAACCCCACAATGTGTGGGGAAACCCTTTGATCAAATCTTCTTTTATCTTCAATAATTCAGCAGAGAGAAATAGTACAATAAATCTGATTCATATCAGCAGTAGCAAACCCTAGATCACCAGCATTGCTGATCATCGGCATTAGCGACTTCATTATCAAATTAGGGCAGACGATATCTCAAAAACCGATCGTCGGATTGACTTCATTCCACCACCAAAAGTTGCGGCT
>APFE030007555.1:10876-21314 GCA_000404065.3 Pinus taeda | reverse complement strand
TATACTTAGTTCTCCTAGCCGAGATGACTCCTTGAGGATCATAAGGGACCCACCGAAAGCTATAAGACAGCTTGTATTTGTCCTTTAGGATCAAATCTGCGTCCTCCCATCCTTCCTTCCTATTCATGATAAAAGGGCCCATTTCATTTTTGAAGCTGAGGTGAGCCTTTTTCTTGGAGCCGTGGAAGTGGGTAAGGTCTGATTGAATCAATTGTCTGTAGTATTCCAGTGCAAATAACCTCATTGGCACATATCTTGGGAGCCTATATGGACAGACCTCACATCCATAGATCCTGAAAACTGTATGATGTTCATATAGGTACCAGTCACCTATTTTGTTTTTCTTGGAAAGCTGCAGAGATTTCTTTATCTCACTGGATACTCTGGGAGGTGGGGACTTCATCAACATGCAGCAGAGTGGGTAGACAAACTGGTCAACAAATTCACAATAGGTATAGGGTGAATTTGTGACTTTGTGATAGACTGAGGTCCAGAAGATAACAGATCTTCTTTCCCCTGTATGATCCAGCCTTCTGACGTAGCATGGGAAGGCTTCAGAGTGATAATACATGAACATGTGGTAGAGGTAGGCTGAATATCTGAAGACCCCCTGTCTGTCCACTTTGGTTAACTGATCGTGGATCCTGTTGGCTATGAATTTGGCAAAGTTGTACTTTGTGTTAGGGGGTTGATATGGGCTGTAAACAGATAGCATTGCTAGCATGCCTCTGTCCACATGCTCACTGCTTTGGTACCCCAATACATAGGCTATCATGTCTAGTAATAGCCTGCCCACATCATTGAATTGATCATTCAGATAGGGAGGTGGCTCTGTGGTCTGGCATTCAGGTTTCATGAAGTTTCTGCTAATTTTCTGTGGTTCTTCATCAGTCAATTTGTCACCAGCGTCCATCAACTGGTTCATGGAGAATGGGATTAGCAACTCTGTCTGATCAAAGTGTAACATCTTGTTTATGGACTCAGCATTGATTTGAAATAGGATCCTCCCTGATGAGGTGCTGATAGCTCTATGCTCGGCATCATAGTGTTTTGCACAGAGGTGAATGATTTCGGGGAAAACATTCACAGCTGGGAGACAGTAGTAGGGCAGGTTTGACTCCCAGATCCCATATGTACCATGGCCATCCTTGTGGTCTTCCCTTAGTCTACTGAAGGTCTGCAAAAAGTCCCTGCTTCCTTCAAAGTCTCCAATGAGACCATCGTTGTCTACTAATGACAGGGCTTCCAGCTCTTTGTTTGTTTGACTCTGTGAGGCCATACTGATGGATGAAGTTGCAGGAGACGCCATGATAGAAGCTGGTTTGTAGAGAAAGGGGCAGTGATTCAACCAGTGCTTAAAGAGTTTTTAGCTTCAACTCAACTGTTAATACAGTGAGGTGTTCCTTTGCAGAGGGTTTTGCAGGCTGGATTATCTGTTTGTTGTGGAATTCAGAGGGTGTGAATTGTCAATGAGAAATTTGCAGGGTTATTCAGGTTTCTCTGGTATAACAGCAAGTGGGCTGTACTCGGCAAAAGGGAACAATGCCTAGTACCTCGGGAAGGATTTCGGGGTTTTTAGCCCACGAAACGAGCACTCTTCTACTGAATTATGGTTTTAGGGTGTTGCAGGTTGCTTGGCTGGCTTTGTGTGACAGGCAGAACTGTATTTGAAGGTTTCTTAATGGTGCCAAACGGTGAATTTTACAGTGAATTTACAATGCATGGGCGAAGTGGGGAAACCGGCTAAATACCTGGAATAACCAGCTTGGACACTTGCGAGCTGGGCTGTGGAGGCTTGGCACTGTGAATTCTGGACTTGCAATGGTCGGAATCTTCAAATTTGCTGTCTGGATGATAAATTTTCGCGGCAGCTGGTTGCTTAACGGCTCCCTTCACTAATCGCATGAAAATGACTTAAAACGGCTCATTAGGCCGTTTATAACATTGAATTTCGTAAAATAACACGATTGGCGCTTTTCCGCTGATGACGTCAGCATGACGTCATGGTGGGCCCGCCGTACAGTGGTGACGTGGCGCTGACGTGAGGGCCAGGGTGGCGGGACACGGTGGCGGGCTGATGCGGTGGCAAGACTGCGTGGAGGTTGACGGGGCACGGGGGCGGACGGAAGTGAGGTGACGTCAGGATGACGTTGGAGTGACGTGGGAGGGAGAGCGGTAAGTCGGGTGGTGGTAAGCGGGTTCCCCGCACCACCTTTGGAGCAAAGGCGGTAACGGGGAGAGAGCTCCGAACAATCTCAGCGCCCGCCACGCGTCCTCGTACGGGCCCAAAACCGCTTTCCCCGGACATTAACGGTCGACAGATCGGGGCGCAAGATCGACCGCCCACCCTTGGATCTGACCGGCGGAGATCGGACGGCTGGCGGGTCCTCCGACGGGTCGTGCAGGTTTGGAAGGGGCCCACCGGGCAATTAAAATATTCATTTAAATACTTTGGCCGGGAACTTTAGGATTTGTGGTTTTTTGCGGGTTTTTCATTTTTCGCAAAAAGTTTATGGGTAAAAGGGGTTGCATTATGATTTTTCTTTGCAAATGAGGGCTGAATGAGCAGATTAACACAGAATGAGAGGAGGTAAGCTGGGAGGTTCATCAAAGTGACCAGGTGTCATTTGATTTCCTTTTTGAACAGACCATATAGCTATAATGCCAAGGAGGGGATATTTATACATTGTGGGGTTTATACACCATGGTGTTTATAATACTAGGGGTAGTGGGGTATAGGGAGCTAAGTAATAGAGTTAGTTGTTAATATGGATGGAACATATGGATGAAGGGTAATTCAACCAAGTTTTCTTTGAAAATAACTTGGAATCAAGAGTAGATCAAAATGAAAAGATTTTTACACAAGAAATGTGGCTTCTTAAAGCCATAAGAATATGACAAAGATAAGAATTTCTGTGTTCTGTGCAGCTTGGGAAAGGGTGTTAGTAATGAGTGAAATACAGATGAAAACGAGGGAGTTAGTCATGCTCCAGTGTGTTGCTCTTCCTGTGGATGTTTCAGCAACTTTGGTCTTGAAAGAGACAACACTTGTGCAACCCCATCTACCTACCCAACTAGATTTCCTAGCATTTTTTGTTCCTTCTTGGAGGGTGCATTTGGACTTGCAAACCCTTGGAATGCCCTTTTCTTTTCATTGGCTTTTGCTTTCATTCCCTATCTAACACAACCCTTATTCCTTCCAAGGTCCCAGATTAAGCAGTTGGGAACCTTAGTTTCTCTACCTAGCTACTGATCTGCCAAGATTAAACAGTTTGGACAGATTTCATTCTCTATTCTACAATCATGGAAATTGAAAACATGGCATGATCCAGCTTAGACTGTTGGACCACCCATCAAAATTGAGTTCTCATCAAAACTGAGACAGACATTGTCTTCTTAGGGAAATATGGGATCTTTGCATTATCAAAGCAGAGCATATTTGGACCTTTGATATCCAATCATGAAATATGAAACCTATTGGTATAGGTATCCAACAAGAGTTTTGGGGCATCCCACCAGTTTAATGTTCATACTCCTCATAGCCACCCTCACATTTACAGTGGGCCCACTAGGGCTACTATACCCACATTTGTGGCTATCGGGACTGGGGAGCAACAAAATCAGAACAAGATGCCCATGGGAAAGTATTTTTGTGAGTGACAGTCCCAAGGGGAAGAGTTTCGAACTGCCTTGAGGTTCAAGGATTATTGGTAATCTATGTTGCCAGGAAACGTGGGTTCAGGGACGGGTACGGGTACGGGGACGAGGACGGGGACGGGGACGTCATTTTCTAAAACAGGGTGCGTGGGTTCATTGGGGGTATATTATAATTTATACATATAATATATAATATTAATATTTTATAAATTATAATATAAGTGAATTTGTATATTTTTCAGCTTTAAACAAGAAAACTAAAATACTTATGATTTAAACTTTAAATATTTAAACATGCACATCATTGAACATTCAACATTCACAATGAAATTTCAAAATTGCTAGTGTTATATCAAGTGCAAATTGGAGTTTACATATTAGTAAGAATCATGATATATGTCCATTGTCATTCTACATTCAAAATTTGCCTTGAGGCATTTCCAAACAAAACTAGGAGATTTTAAAATACTAAAATAAAAATAGCTAATGGTGAACAATGGCTTCCTCAAGCCATGTCATCAACATCACTTAGATCTTCAATTAGCATGCTCTCCAAGTAGGAATCACTCTCATCTTGAGGCTCTTTCTCATCCATAGCAACTGGAGGTAGCTCAATAAAGCCATCTGGTTGTATCTCCTTGCCCACACACATAGCATCATTTGTGTATTGGCCCCATCTCTTGAAAGGACCCTCCTTGTAACCAAGATCTTTTTGAGATATGAGACAAAGTGTGCTATGAATGTACACTAAGTTCTCTGCCTTCTTTGAGCCCAACCTATTTCTCTTTACTGAATGGATAAAGGCATAAGTACTCAAATTCCTCTCGAAAGATGCAGAACTAGCTACTTGGAATATTAGGGGAAGCCCATTAAATTAATTAAAAATTTAAAAATAAAAACTAAAATGAACTCCAAAGAACCCGATTTTGGGGTTCCAAGTACCCATCATCAGGGTTCTTCGTGCCTGTCAAGACAAAAGAACCCAATTTTTTTTAATGCAGAACCCGGTTCTTCATAGAAGAACCCGGTTCTTATGGGTTCTTCTCAGAAGCACCCATACAAGAATCCGGTACTTGGGTTCGAGAACCCCACCCCCGGGTTCGGGAACCCGTGCAACATAATTGGTAATTGAAGCAAGGCAATAAGGGAAAAGGAGTTGGAGGTTCGTATGCATAGGGCTCATATTTGCAGCACACATTTGGCAGGTTGTACCTTCCTACATTCAATGGCTCTTCCAAGAGCATGACTACAGCATGGGTGGAGAAGCTCAATACATATTTCCAGCTCAACCAAATGACAGAGGTGGAGGCCATTAATATGGCTACGTTGCATCTAGAGGGCAATACACATGACTCGTGGTTCCATGGGCTAGCCATGCTAGGGCACACCTGATGTGACTTCTTAAGACGACTTCACACAGAGGGTTATGGAGAGCTTTAACCAGAGGGATTTTGAGACACATTTCAGGGAGATGACCCAACTGAAGTAGATCGGCAACGCTAAGCACTACATAGCGGAGTTCTTAAGGAAATTAGTGACGATGTCAGGCTTGTCAAAGGCCAAGAGGGTCTATACATTTGTAGAGGGCTTGGTTGAGCCTCTGCGTGGGTTAGTGAGGTAGAGAAAGCCTGCTAGTCTTCTGGAGGTAGTGAATTGCACATGGGATTTGCAAGACGCAATTCCCAGGACGAGAGCACCAGTGCCACCTCGAGCCCCTTTTCCACAGAGAGGTCAAGATACTAGATCCCCACCACATAGAGATGCTTAGGGGTGTGGGCAACTGGATGAGGAGACTAGGAGATACATCCGTAGGAGGAAGTTGTGCTTCACCTGTCAGGAGCCATGGGCACCTGGGCATAAGTGCACCAAGGGCAAGGCCCATTACATAGAGGTGTTCTAAGACAAGGAGTCACAGGATGGCATTGAGCAGGAGGATGATGTATGAGGTGGTGAGTTGCAGACTATTAGGGGAATTGGAGGAGGAGGAGCACCACCCCCACCCAATGGAGGCCCTTTTGGACCCACTGGAGGAGGACGATGAGCAATTTTCTGGTGTTAGCACTGCTAAATTTTCCACAACTATTTATACTGAAGTGTGGTGCCTTTACGAAGGGCATCGAGGCAGTTTTGATGCAGGGTGGACATCTTATTGCTTTCGAGAGTCGGAAGCTACAGCCCCATGGGAGGCTACTCTATCTATGACAAGGAGATGTTGGCCATCATACATGCATTGGCCAAGTTCATGTAGTATTTGGTGGGCAACCGGTTCAAGGTAAAGACTAACCATAACAGTCTTAGGTTCTTATGGGAGCAAAAAAAGATGCAAGACAAGCAACAAAAGTGGTGAGCAAGATTCAAGCGTACGACTTTTGTGAAAATTCCTACACTCTGAAGGAGCCCCTACTGCAGCAAATCTGAATCTACTTCACCTACTTGATTTTTAAATATTCATCAAGTTATTCTTATGAATACTGCAAAAAATTACTTTTGCAACCTACACTAATTAAATATTTGATTTCATAAAACAAAAAATAGAGCAAAGAATAAGATACATAGGACACACTTATTTTTGAACACAATAATCCCCAGAAAAACCCAATGCGGGAAAAATGGTGCAACAACTCTGAGGGTTTTATTATTATGCAAGAGAAATATCTGAATACAAATCTAGGATGCTCATCTAGAAATCCTTTACAGAGAAAATACTGGCGGAAAATCTAAGTGAGTTTTACCTCACTTCACCCGTCAGAATTTCGGCTAATCCAGCACAAGACTGGCTAACCCCAGTTATTTCTGCGCGAGCTCTGCGTCACCTTCTCTGCCCTCTGCGTTAGCTCTCCCGGCTAGTCTAATAGTTCTCGACAGTTCTGGCAGTTCCGACAGCTCCCAACAGTTTCGGTTGTTCCGGCAGTTCTGGAATCTACGTGACAGGAAGCTTTTATGCGTCAGCTCTCCCAGCTACAGCGCTGCCTCTGCATCAACTCTCCCGGTTGTTCCGACAGTTCTGACAGTTCCCGTCAGTTCTGGCAGTTATGGATTATGCGTGACAACCAATTTTTTTGCGTCAGCTCTCCCAGCTATTGCGCTGCCTCTCTGCAAGCTCTCTCTGTCTCTCTGTTAGTATTCTCCGGAAAGTCCTTCTGGATTCTCATTGCCCCTTAGCTGCAAGATCTCCCTAATTGATTTTCCTCTTGAAAACTTCTCACCTCAAAAAATCGATTTCCTCAATCTCTCGTGTGTTTCCAAATGGACCCCAAGCCTCCATTTTATACTTTTCCTGTTGAGTCTTCAACAACTGAGATTAAGTCTCTAATCAATGGTTAAGGTTAAAACATGACTTGATCCACCTTCTAGACCATTCTCACCCATATTTTGATTAATACCCATTAATATTTTAATTTCCCTAAGTTTAGATTTAGGAACTCCATTAAAAAAATTAATTATTTTAATAAAATACATTCTGTGTGGAATTTCACCAAATGGTTTAAGGGTTCTTTAGAACTCATGTGCCTTAGCGTCTCCACCAATTTTCAAGGCTAGAGCACTTCTGGTGCTACCAAAAATTAACACTCCCTCTTAGTGAGGAAAGTGCTCTAGCAATATTGTCCACCTGCATGCTACTCTGTTTCTGAACCACCACCTTTCTGAACTGCTGCTACCACCACCATTGTGTTACTGTACTGCTACCCATGACACTGCCACTGTCACTGCTGCATCTGCACTACAGCTCCCTCTCAAACGTTGCATCTGCTATGTTGCTAGCACTACCACTGCTAACACTGCATTCGTACTACAACTCAATTGCTGAGAAAAGCAACTAAAAAACATCCAAAATTAGTTGAACTTAACTGTGTTCAGCATAATACAAGGAATGTTGGAATCTCATTGTTGTAGATTCTGACCCTCTGAATCTTCTACGCTGTTGCTGACTCCTGCACTGTTACCAACCTTGCTCTGCGCTAATTAGTCTCTGGTCCCAAGCTATTGCATTTGTCCTCAAATAATCCACTGCATCATTTGACACTAAGTCCATCTCGCTACTGCTAAATCTTGGGCTCTTGTAGCAAGGAATTAATCCAAGAGGTGGACTCCTCAAGAATCCTGCCCACATGTAGTTCTCGCGACTACAGCTCAATCTCGCCCCATCTCCCTCTGGAGATGCGTGGGCACTCATGGCAAACTCATCCTCGTTAATATTTGTTGAAGCAGCCTTAGGATCATGTTTCTCATCCTTATCCTTTCTCTTCAAAGGACATTGGGATGCATAGTGGCCCATCTTGCCATAACTGAAATATTTCACCTTTGAAATGTCCTTTCTCTTTGGCTTCTGTTGTCCCTTCGATGCTAAAGTTGCGTTCTCCTCCTCCTCCTTCGTCTTTATGCCACTCCCACTGCTGCCACTGAGGTTGGCCTTCACTAAGCCCCTCCTTCTACGTGTCTTCGTTCTTTTCCAGCAGATTTCTGCCTCGGCAGAAATTGCGCCCTTCAGGCACTGCACTGAGGCTCTACGTCACTCCCTCTGCCTCTACAAACTCACGAACTGAAAATCGTACCTCTTTGTCGTCTCACTCGGAGAGAGATTTCCTCGGATCTGCTTCCTGGCAAAGACTGCGCAATCCCTCTTCAAGGGGATTCAAATTGCTGCCAAGTGCAGCTTTCGACCTCACTACTCAGCGCTGGATCTGCTCTTC
This sequence comes from Pinus taeda, assembly GCA_000404065.3. Lineage (NCBI taxonomy): Eukaryota > Viridiplantae > Streptophyta > Pinopsida > Pinales > Pinaceae > Pinus > Pinus taeda. The sequence continues at coordinate 12,966 of APFE030007555.1, read as the reverse complement.
CTATTTCAAAATCAATTCTCTGACACCATGTGAAAGTTCCTACACTCTGAAGGAACCCCTACTGTAGCAAATCTGAATCTACTTCACCTACTTGATTTTAAATATTCATCAAGTTATTCTTTTGAATACTGAAGCAAATTACTTCTACAACCTACACTAATTAAATATTCGATCTCATAAAACAGAAAACAGAGCAAACAAGATACATAGGACCAATGTTTTTAAAACCGAAACCGGTGACCGGACCGGTCCACCTAATGAACCGGTTTACCGACCGGAACCGGTCTAACCGAGACTGGTTTGGTCTAAATGAACCGGTTTTAGAAAAATACATTAAATAATTATTTTTTAATGAAAAAAACTGTTTTTAAGATTTAAAACCATGATTCCAAGCCAATAGAGACAAAATATGCAAAGATTGCTCATTTATATACCATGTAAAGGTGAATATATCAAAATGGCACCGAGTGCAATACATATCATCGACAAAATACATAAGCAGTGAGGCTCTAAATGGCCTCTAGAGTGCAAAAACAAAGCCTACAAACTATGGGGCCAGTGGCCTACTACAAGACTTCAGTCTAGACTCTACATATATGATAATAGTAATACTATAATAGTGATCAACATTATCACTTGAAGTTGAAACTTCTCATGAGTCTCAGTCATCATGATCAAAGTTCAAACTCAGTTGGTTGAGTCTCCACTCCCAAACTTTGCAGTCACTAACTTCTCTATTGGTTCAATGACTCGAGTCTCAAACTTCTGACGGTATTCTGCCCTAATATGCCCTATTATTTCATTTGGTGCTCCACATGGCGTTACATGGCCTCCTATCCCAGCCAAGTGTTGCTTGAACCTGTTAATACCCCCTCCTTGAATGGATTTTTGGCAATATTTGCAGATCATTTTGCCATCAATCATATCACAATGATCCCATGCAGTATCTCTGGCTTTTGGAGGCATGATGACTCCCTGGATGGTAGATCATAGAAGTGAGAAGTTTATAACACATAAAAAAAATTAATTCATGGACAACAGTCAAATAAGTAATTTTCAAGTGCAAATCCTTACCTGGAAATGCAAACTAGCTTCCTTAGCCTCCTCTTGAAGATGGCAACTCCACTGACAGCTACACACTATCTCCAAAATAGCTCCAACTCCAACTCCAAGATGACTACTTCAGCAAAAACTCAACACTCTCCAAGCTCACAAACAAACTCACAAACACTCACAAACACTCCAAATTAGTTGTGTGCGACAAATGAGAGTGAGAGGGGTCTCTTATAGCGAAGGAGAGGGTGTTTTTGGAGGGAAAACACCTTTACCTCCCCCCCAAAACCCCTAAACCACAAACAACAAACTGCTTTCCTTAAGTTTCGGTGGGCGTGCCGTAAACCGGCCGGTTTAGGACGGAACCGGCCGGTTCCGTCCTAAACCGGTCGGTTTTTCACCGGTTAGGGCTGGATTTGGGCGAAAGGGCAGGTTAAACCGGGTTTTTAGGCTGGTTCTGACCGGCGGCCTTGCTAACCGGCCGGTCAGACCAGTAACCGGTTTTTGTGAGCGGTTTTTAAAACACTGCATAGGACACACTTATTTTGGACACAATAGTCCCCAGAAAAACCCAATGCGGGAAAATCGGTCTAGCAGCTCTGAGGGTTTTATTATTATGCAGGAGAAATATTTGAATACAAATCTAGGATGCTCATCTAGCAATCCTTTACAGAGAAAATACTAGCGGAAAATCTGAGTGAGTTTTACCTCACTTCACCGCGCAAAATTCTGGCTAATCCGACACAAGACTGGCTAACCTTGATTATTTCTACGTTGGCTCTGCATCAGCCCTACATCTCCTTCTCTACCCTTTACATCAGCTCTCCCGGTTGTTCTGGCAGTTCCCGATAGTTTCAGTTGTTTCGGCAGTTCTAGAATTTGCGTGAAAGGTAGCTTTTCCGCGTACGCTCTCCCGACTATAGTGTCGCCTCTGCGTCAGCTCTCTCGGCTATTCCAGCAATTCTCAGCGATTCCCAGAACTGTTCCTGACAGTTTCGAATGTTCCGACCATAGTTGCAGGAATCGCCCCCCCCCCC
>APFE030007553.1:4212-72104 GCA_000404065.3 Pinus taeda | reverse complement strand
GGAAGTTTAGGACCCGAAAAACTGCTAAAAATAGTAAATTGTGCTATAATTAAGGAAACTGAAAAAAACTGCACAAAGAACTTAGAGGGGATCCAAGTCGAATTAGCGGGTGGCCACCAATATCCACTTGGATCAGGTCTTGAGGCTGTTGTAAACTTGTTTATCTCACATCTACTTTTTGTAGATGACATCCTGATTTTTACGAACGGATCACAAAATGAAATCAAGGAGCTAAAATCGATTTTGGACCTCCTTCTAAAAGCCACTGGAATGCAGATTAACCCCAGGAAATCTCAAATCATTGAAGAGGGTCTCAACAGACGCGATAAGGAGCTTTTCAGCTCTTTTTTCCCTTTCAAAATGTGCAGCATGAGCTTACCCTTCAAGTACCTTGGTTTCTGGTTGAAGCCAAATGACTATAGAAAGGAGGACTGGTCTTGGCTAATCGCAAAGATTGAAGCAAGAATTAGTCAATGGAGTTTCAAATGTCTCTCCAAAGCAGGGTGCCTAACACTCATCAAATCAGTGCTCATGGCCATCCCTGTCTATTGGGCAGCCCTCTCTTGGGTTCCCAAAGGAATCTTGGAGAAAATCTAGAGAATATGCAGCAAATTCCTATGGGCAGGGAACAAAGAATCTTCAACCCTTCTCTGGGTAGCATGGGAGAAAGTGGCAAGACCTAAGGAATGGGGGGGCTGGGGGATAAAAAGCCTTCCAGACTTCAGACTTTCTTTGGCCGCAAAATCAGGTTGGCGCCTGATAAAGATGGAGAATTTATGGACCAGAACGGTCAAAAGAAAATACATTGATCCTACCCCTCTGGAAGACTGGATTAGGAATCCAAACAAACCACAGAAGAAGGCTTCTACTATATGGAAAGAAACTTTGGAATCTTTCAAGGTGATAGAGAAAGGCCTAGCATGGAAAATTGGGAACGGTGAGAGGGTAAAGATTGGGAAGGACCCGTGGGTAGGATGCAACGACAATTTTACCCTTCACCCTGCTTTGATTCAGCATCTGGATAGGAGAGGCCTTCTTTTTCTCAACCAAGTGGAGAAGCCGGGTCACTCCTCTATTTGGGGGCAAGCTTGGAAAAATGGAGAAGAATTGGAGTTGGACCCGAGATGGTTGAACGCTTGGAATAATTACACTCGGGAACTTTTCAGGTCCAATATAAGATTGTCCGACAGGCATGATGAGTTAATATGGGCTCATGCAGACTCCGGATCTTATGCTCCAAAGTATGGATATTCTTTTCTTATGTCAAGAAAGGGGTGGGGCGATCCGGAGTGGTGGTCTAAATTTCTCTGGAAGCTGAAAAGTCCTCCAAAATCGAAAATTCTTTTCTGGTGCATTCTATGGGGCAAAATTCTAACTTGGGATATCCTGCAGTCCAGATTCATGTACGGGACTGGGAGATGCTCCTTATGCAAAGCAGAAGTAGAAACCATTAACCATCTCTTCCTTACTTGTTTGGAAACAAGAAAAATATGGGGAGAGACTGGTCTTCTTTTGAATAAACAGCTAGTATGGGAGGGAGAAAACATCAAGGAAGTCTGGCAGAAGTGGTGGAATGAGCATCCAAATGGAAACATGTGCAATCTCCCTCTTATCATCAGTTGGGGAATCTGGATAGCTAGAAATAAGAGTATCTTTCAAGGAAGAGAGATCCTTGTGGCAATCACAGCAGCTCAGGGAGTGGCTATTTACTCAAGCATCCCGGAACCAAAGGAATCCTCCTCCCATAGAATTATTCCTGAACTTCATATTACAGCAGGCATCCCTTGGGCATTCTTTGACGGTTCCTTACAAAACGACATAGCAGGAGCAGGCCTTGTCATTCACGTATCCCCTTCACACTCCCTAAAAGTTTCTGTGGGGCTCAGCTCGGGCTCAAATAACTATGCTGAATTACTTTCCCTCAAACTCCTCTTATGTTGGCTCATCCAAAGACGCACCCTCACTATTCAAATCTTTGGAGACTCTCAAAATGTGATCAGATGGGTCACAGGCAATCAAACATGCAGCAATCAATTTTTAAAACAAATTCTGGGCGAGATTCTTAGGCTGAAATCATATTTTAACAGCTTTTCTATTTGTCACATCTACAGGGAAAAAAATGAGCTAGCAGATAAACTCTCTAAAGACGGTCTTCATCAGGATCTGGGTAGTTGGCAAATAGAAGAAGACGACCAGGGCCATATCAGCAGAACAGCCCAGCCACCTTACATTCATCCATAGTAATCTATGTCGTGGTTTTTGTCTAGCATTTTCACCTGACTTCAGCAGTTTTCGGTTACATATATAACAACTACTATAAAATGAAATTACGGGTTATAAAAACCCTTGTAATGAGGGTATGATTCTCCCGCATGCATGAGGAGAATTGTTATTTGATGGATATGCAATCTACAATGTACAAGCATATATTTACAGGTTTTTTCTCAAGCGAACAACAAGAAAAAAGGGCAGTCCAAAACAGGGACAACAACAACAGCTTAAAGAAATTATCATGTATCTTTGGAACCATGAATGAGAAAAAACAGTGATGCCTCAGGCATATGTAAACTTTTTATAAACTTAATAAAAAGTTTGGTTTTTTCCTTTGGAAAAAAAAAAAGATAGCCAAGGAATTGAATTGCTTCCTATGTGTTAACTTTAGCTATGTTCTATGCTAGAGAAATTTATTTAATTTATTTTCCATATTAGCAATCACATCAGCATAAAGTAAATTGCAGATAGAACATAAATATAAATCGCATAAGACAAGCCAAGACAAGAGGACACAAGATGTGGCATGAGCCAAGGACAAACCCCACAATGTGTGGGGAAACCCTTGATCAATTCTTCTTTTATGTTCTTCAAATTTCAGCAAAGAAAGAGAGAGAGAGTACATTTACAATAGAAGTCAATACTTTGACTTATGATATCTATAGAGATCAGTTGAAGACATATTGCTTCAATTGATTCTCTAAGGTGACTTCTTCGCCTATCATAGTGCTACACCTTGTCCATTTACTGCACCTTACCGTGTAGTATCATCATGCAGCATCATACTATGTTTCCCATACATCATGCTGTTCATGCATCATCGTCATCATGCTGCCTATGCATCATCGTCATTATGCTGCCCCTGCTAGTATGATTCATCATCATCACGCTGCCTATGCATATGTTGCCCCTAGTAGTATGAATCATAGTCATCATGATGCCTGTGCATCATCATGTTGCAACATTATAACACTGTCATCAGCCTTAGCTACTTGCTACGGCTTGCAGCCTAGCAAATCAGCTAGCCTATAGTTCTAAAATCCTCTATGCAGTCTCAAACTACACAATTATGTTGTCATCTACATTAATCTGATTTCATCATTACGTATATATATATATATTGCTTGAATGATGTTGTGCATGTATATATATATTGACTACGTGTATATATCTATATATATATATATATTGCCTGAGTGACTGTGTTGAATCTCTCTCTCTCTCTCTCTCTCTCTCTCTCTGTGTGTATATATATATATATATATGCCTGAGTTATATATATCTATTGCTGCATGGAAGGAGTCTCTCGACAGTGTATGAGTTTTTTCCATGCATTATATGACCATTGCACTAAGATATAGTGACTGTGTGATGTATGGCAGCATTCCATATTAGCTGCGTGGATCATCCTTATCTGAAGCATGGATATCCTCATGTGCCTGCATGGATATGGTCACCATCTCTTGTGTGAATATGCCTTCATCACAGCGTATGTATTGTCTGCTTAGTGTGTAGGGATAGTGTGGTAAGATTCTTCATTAGAAAATCATTTCTTTCAACTATGGCTCCAGCATGTTACTGCGACTACCTTTTGTTTCATGACTATGTTATCTATTAGGGTATCATCACTGCATTATCCATTAGGGTGTCATTACGACTGCATTATCTATCTGCGTTCCATGTATGTGACGGTCTAGCGTGAAGCGGATATTTATATTGTGTACACCATAACTAGTGAGAAGTGGATATATATGTTGCGTTCACCATAATCATGACTGCTTGTTATTCCAACGTTCCATATGGTCTGTGTGAAGCGGATATATATATTGTTTTCACCATAATCCTGACTATCACTATAAATGTCATGGTTGCCCATATTACACGCTGCCTGGTGCGTAGGTTCCTTCTTGGACTACGTTATAAGATCTATCCTTCTTGTTTCTACGTATTTAGTGACATCTTCTAGGGTTTCTTCCATAGCAGAGTTTGGATCGAGGTGATTATGCTACTGCGGCTAGGGCATCATAGCAAATACTCTTAGCATTTTCTCCATCTCCAAAAACCCAGACATGGAGAGGAGATCACATGAAGAGTTGTTCAAATGAATTCAAATCGTCTTCTATTTATACGAGAACATATAGGTGAATAGACATGACATTTGGGCTTCTTGAGCCTACGTAAGAGTTTGCCGGCTAGATAATAAAACCATAATATAAATAAATTCATATCTCCATAAATACTTATCGGAATTGGATGATATTTAGATCAATCCTAAACCTCTCAATGAGAGGGATCCAATAAAAATATCAGCTACCATAAATAAGTTGACCCACATGGAGTTTGGCCCTAGTTTCCAATTTAACACTATATCTAGCATCAGAGTGTCAAGTGATGGTGACAAGTGGAGGAACCATAAATTGCTATGGAAATTGCCATAATATTAAGCTATCCATGGTAGAATATGTATTGAATATCCCAATGCTTTCCATTACAATGGGTGGTGCTGATCTTTTACTAGGAGTCCAATGGCTACAATCTTTGGGTACGATAGCTTTTAATTTTCAAGAAATTTTCTTGAATTTTTTTTGGGAATGAAATGAAGTTGAATTGAGGGGTATCAAAGGAAAACTTGGAAATATAATCAACTCTAACAACATGAAAAGTATTCTAAATAAAGAACAACGGGGTGTAAGTGCACAATTATGTTCACTAGAGGATCCCACATCGAAATCATGTATTTCTCCAAATTCCAAAAACATTTTGGACAATCATTCCAAGATATTTGAGACTCCCAAATGCCTACCACCTATTCATGATCATGATCATGCTATTCATTTGATTCCATGAAGTGTTCCTCCAAACATGAGGCCCTACATATGTCCACATGCCCAAAGGAATGGGAACTCATTCAAAACTTGCAGAAGATCCCAGTTCAAATAGTATTGTGAGAACTTGATAAGGAAGGAAAAATCATATTGTGAGAACTTGATAAGGAAGGAAAAATGATATTGGAACCTGAAGCAGTCACAGAACCAAGAAATTGAAAGCTACCAAATAGATCAATTTCAGAGTGTCTCATCAGGTGGAAGAACTTACCCACTGAAGATTCCACATGGGAGGAGAAGACTTTATACAAAAGCATGAAGAACTACTCAAGCATTGAGGACAACACTTTTTGAAGGAGAGAGGCATGTTAGGTCCCTATACTACTATTATAACCCCTTATTATTATTAGTACAACCCCCTTATTATATTGGTGTGCCCATGTAGTCCCCATATTGTTATTATTGTGCCCCATACAAACTCACTATTGTTATTATTGTGCCCTTACATTATTATTGTTATGTCGGCTCTAATTATATTATGACCCCTTAGACTCCTATATATAGAAAGGAGGTCTTGTCATTTGTATCATCCAAGAATTGTTCATTTGTGTAATGCAAAGGAGGTTTCCCCCTCGAAGAGGCTTGTTTCTAAGGCATTCATCTATCTTTTCTATCTTTTTGTGGGCTGGTTTCATAACATTAAGAACCTGTTGTTAATGCTTGATGTGATCTTCCATTATTTCAACCTTAGAATTATCTTTTAAAGATGATGTGATGGGCAGTGAATGATATCCGTAAAGTTCCAAAACTAGGGTCATTTTTACTGCAGTATGGAAGGAAGTTTTATACCACCATTCAGCCAAAGACAAACAATTGACCCATTTTGTTTGTTTATTAGATACAAAGAAAAGAAGATATCCTTCCAAACATGTGTTCACTATCACTGTTTTCCCATCAAACTAAGGATGATAACATGAGCTATGAGCTAACTTAGTACCCAGAAAAGAAAATAATTATGTCCAAATATTTCCAGTGAAAATGGGATCTCTGTCGCTTACAATAATAGTTGGGTTTCCATGTAGCTTTTGAATTGTTTCCATAAATGCAGTAGAAAATATACTAGCTTTAAATGGATGAGATAATGCACAAAAGTGTGCATAATTGGTAAGTCTATCAACTACCACCATGATGACACTTTTTCCTCTGAAATTGGGTAAACTTATGAAAAAATCCCTTGAAACCTCCTCACAATGTTGACTTGGAATGGATAAAGGATGTAACAAACATGGGGTCTAATTGTCTCAACCTTATTTTGTTGGCAAACCAAACATTCTACCACAAACCTTTGAATATCAGATTTAAGGCCATCCCAAAAAAATTCTTTCTTAACCTCGTGGTAAGTTTTTAAAAATCCCAAGTGCCCTCCTAAGGGAGAGGTGTGCAATTCTAAGAATCTTTTGTTTCAGTTGGAAATTATTATAGAGGTATAAGTGATCTTTGTACCATAATGATACTTTTCCAGCTAAATGTATTATATGTAATAGGATCTTGATGCAGCATTTGAATGAGTTTCCACACTTCTTCACCATTTTTAAATTCATCCCTTACTTCGTTTATCCAATATGGTTAGATAATATAAATAGAAAAAACAATGCTTCCACATCCTCATCCTTTTTTTAGAGTGCACCTGAACAACATTTTGTTCCCTATTTTATAGATGATTTAAAAGTCATAACCCAACATATTTGTGACCCATTTTTGTTTCTCTTCTTAAGATAATATTTCTTGTAAAATTAATTTAAAACTATCATGATTTGTTTTTACGTTGAACTGTCTTCCCATTACGTAAGGTCACCATTTCTTAAGTGCATGTAGTATTTCCAACATTTCGTTCTCATACATAGCTTTATGTAAATACTTTCCTTTTATTTGATGAATTTTGAAAGCAATGGGTATTTCTTCCTGCATTAAAATAACGCCAATTCCATTTCCTAGGGAATCAAATTCCGCAATATATATTTTTGTGAAGTCTGGCGTAGCTAAGACCAGTGATTGGCACATTGCCTCTTTAAGATGTTCCAAGGCCTTCATTTCTTCTGGAGTCGAGGAAAATATTTCTTTATTTAGTAATGTTGTTAGAGGTGCTGCTATTCTCCCATAATTATTAACAAACTTATGATAATACCTTGTCAAATAGAGAAATCTTTAGAAATCCTCGTAGATGCTTTATGGATGTGGGGATTTTTCATTCCTTAATGGATTTAATTTTTATAGGGTCTACCTTAACACCTTCATCAGATTAATATGACCCAAATATTCCACCTCTTGTACAAAGAAACATTTGGAAACTTTTTCATATAATTGTTGTTGGCTAGTTGAATTGTTTATTAATTAAACAATCAATTACCACATTAATTGTCAACCTGGGAAAGTCTTTTTATTCCAAAGGCCATTGCGTACTATTTGTACTTAAATTCTAAAAGCATCGAAAGTTGTAGTATACTTAGTTCCTGTACTAGGTTATCACAGTGCTGATAAAAATAAAAGGAATTGATTAAAATTACAGATCTAAGAAACAAGGGAATGGATGCTCTGTTGGCAGAGGATCAGGACCCTATCCTCCAGGTGAGGACGTTCAGCACCTGCCCCTGGAATCAGGTTTCTAACACACACTCCACTCAGATTCACCGGTGAAACACGCTTGCATAACTTCAAATAACTTAACAAAACAGAGTCCTAGAAAAACATAATTGCAAGAGGTAATGCTACAAAGTCCAAACAGAGTATCTGCAAAAAGAAACTATCACACACTTACACACTTGACAGTAAAGTAAATGGGTGAATCTTGTGAGGAAGGTAGGCCCAGTCCCTCTCACAAGATTCCCCAGAACGCGAAGAATAGCTTAAATACTCAGAACGTTATTCTATTCATCCGTCAAAAATTCGAGTACAGTAAAGTTCAGAATTGCTGATATTCTTACAAAATGCTCTTACAGACTACTCCGTGACTAATGTAGATGTCTCCTCTTTATAGAGGAGACATCTATTACAATAGATTGTTACGGTTCAATTGGTTGATCCGTTTAATAAAAAATGAGAATTACAGAGATGTTGTTGCAACAATATGACGATATATTCTTTGTTTAGGTTCTAGCTGTTACACAGCTGGTAACTGTTCTTCGACCGTCTTCCTTGGGATACATACATTCCTTTCGCCGACTCGCCGTGCTATTCTGGTTCTAAGTCCTGGTAACTGTGTTCTACTTGCTTTGGACAATTGCTTGATTTAGCCACGTCAGCGTTCCTCAGATAGTTGCCGTTGTTATTCCCAGCTGATGCAAAATACCCGCTTTAGGTGATTTCTATTGCTGACTATATCAACTGCGTAGTTGCTGCTTCTGGTGTTGCAGCAACTGCGTAGTTGCTGTTTCTGGTGTTACAGCAACTATAGGTTATAATTCCTACGGGCTTAAGACAATTACTTAGCAATTTAGTCAGCTTTCCCAAGATAAATACATTAGGTACTTACGAATATACAGTTGAACAATTAAACATATAGATTGTGGGAAGTTATCCATACCTTAGGGTGATCAAGTCATTGTGCTGATCAAAGCTTATAACTTATGACTAAAAAGGATAATATTATGGATGGAAATATAAGGTCAAAATTGGTCAATCTGGGTCCTAACATCCCCCCCAACTGAAGATATTGCATGTCCCCATGCAATGTTTTACTCTGAATCCGAGTCGGAGTATTGGGATGAACAATGTAAATTACTGAGACAATAGCTGTAGGAGGTGACGTCGAACTTTCTTCGAAACCACAGACAGTCTGTATCTGTCTCCATGCTACTGCCTCCTCCTTAGTAGATAACCCAAACTGACCCTTATATTGTTCCCCGGATAACCATAAAAGTGGAAATTTAAACTTGTAGCCTATCCAACTCTCAGCACAGTGTTGCATGCATTTAATATAAAAAGGTACCCTTGTAAGTGCTACCTGCAAATTTGCTGGGTTGTAAGGATGATATTCTTTCCTTTCTTTGGGGCAATTTTCCCAAAAGAGATTATTTGTTTTAACAGCCAAGGGTACTTTGGTTTTCAAATAGTGCTGACAGTCCTTCCGGACTATTGCTTGCAATTGTCTGAGATGATTTTTCATATCGGAATTCTTTATCAATGTTTGGTGATGTACAATAAAAGTAGCTGCATTCTGTGGTTCAGCCCTAATCAATAGAAGACAATTTTGTTCATTATGTTGGGCTGAGATGAAGGCATTCTGCCATGTGAGCTGGTTGGCTAAAAAGGAAATAAAGGCTCTCAGCTGTATGTCACCAACCATAGGTAGCATATTCTTGTTCCTTTCTTCGGACACTGCTTCATTGTGTAGGTAGAGCTCACATAGCAGATTTTGGTCATTCTTAGGTGCCTCTGCAAAAGTTTGCATAAACTATTCTGCTGTAACCACTTGATGGGGTCTCCCTTCTCTTACAGCTTTTATCTGCAAGAACGTCAATCTTTCCCTTAAAAATGTTGCATAATTAAAAGATGGCTTCCTCATGGCTAATATTCTTTGAAATAACTCGAACATCTGGGACAATCTGGTTTTTAGCTCTGTGATTTCTTTATATTGAGCTCTGCATTGCTCAATTGCTTCCCAGTTTCTGTATGCGTGATTAAACCAGGTCCCTTTCTGCTATTGAAATGTTTTACCCTTTGACTGCTCATACTCTATGCACCATTTTCCTTTCAATGCCTGAAAGCTTTCTGTTTCTATACATGCATCATTAATAGAGGGAGACTCTGTTTGTGTATAAGCATCAGTAAGAAAAATCTGTTCTGTTGGAGTAGGCTGGGATACTCCAACATCTTTTTCTTCGTTTGCCGCTAGTATCTCTTCCTGTTGCTGTCCTCATTCACTGTGTTCTGTGGTAGTTGGGGTAGGCCGAGGTAGGTTTGTATCTTCTTGCTCCTTTGCTAATTTCTGTGTAAAAAATTCCTCCATAATAATTTGGGTGGGCCGTGGTGAGTCTATATTTTCTCCTGCTTTCATCTCTGCTAGGGAACTTACTGGTTCTTGTGTTACAGTAAGTTCTCTGATTTTTTCTTCTTTCTCCTCCAGAGAGCCTGTTGGTTCTTGTGTAACAACAGGTTCTTCTGTGTGCACTTTCTCTTGGGAGCCTGTTGGTTCTTGTGTAACAACAGGTTCTTTCATTCTAGCAAAGGGTTGTGATGTTTCTGTCTATGCAGCAGCAGGTCTTTCTGTTTCATCTGCAACAGTGGCAACATTCTCTATTGGCTCCGCCACTACCTTGTATCCTACTTGGGTATATATTTCACCACAAGTGGCGCACATATACTCATTGTCTTCACTTTTCTCTGCTACCGAGGCCACTCGTGCTAAAACATGCAGGCTGAATTCCTTTTGATATGCTTCTTTAATCCTTATTATCTCCTCTTGATAATCCTGAATCTGTAATTTTAAGAATTCAATTTCCTCCTGCAAGGTAGGTATAGTGGGCTGATCTTGCAGGGCAGTATGCTCCAGTGGAGGCAGGGGTTGCACTTCATCATCCTGGTCAGTATTCCCCGTAGGTGGTTCTTGTGTGTCACCTGGGGAAGTGGCTAGTTCTTGTGTTATAGCCATTCGATCCTTATTACCTTGGGTGTCGGCAGCTGGTTCTTGTGTATCAGCTGCCTTAACATATGATGTCACAAAGCTATGAATGTTCTGCATTTCCACTTCCGAGGGTGAAGGGGATGGATTTTGGGGCGGGTGGGGGTACGGATTCTTAAAGTAATGGGTGGTGAACTAGGGGGATTCGGGATTTTGGCTACTAACGATGACCAGGTTCTTCGTTTTGGTAGGAAAGCCGTAAATGCAGGCATTTTCCTTTTCAGGTCAATTTCAGGGGTAATAGCCAGAGCAGCAGATGTTTTAGCTGAAACCTTGGTTTTTCTTCTTTTTGGTGGGGTTTCCTTTGTCTGACGCTTCTTTCTCTTAAGTAGGGAAATGGGGATATTATCGTCAGAGTCATCAGTAGAAATGTGAAGTATGGGGGTGGAAGGAGTGGCCTTTTCGGGGGATGGGGTTGTTTCTGCGGTTACTTCTGCTGCTTGTTCATTTTCAGCAGTTTGCAGAGATGTTTGATGGGCTTGTTCGGGGATGCATTCTGCCTGCTGAAGATTTTGCAGGGGGGTTTTCTCAGGCATATCCTCTATTTGCTGAGGAGGTTCATATTCTGGTTGTGGAATTTCAGCTTCCTGCGGGGGATGAATAGGGGGTGGAGGATTATTTAAGGCAAGGCCTCTATTAATGAGTAATTGGATTAACCGGTGATGTTTTAGGGACAGAAGTGGGTGCTTCGCATTAACAACATATCATGACATATTCTTAAGACAACCCAATAGATAATATGGCATATTTATCAATTGACCATTTCTCAAATGATTTAACAGCATGAAATCGTGCTGGTAAATTACCTGATAGCGACCCTCACACGTCAGGTATTGCTTGACGAATTCGGCAATTCTTGGCCATGGTGGAGGTAACGACCGCAGTGCTACGCCTATGCCCTTAGGTTCTATCTGCTCGCCTGGTCGTAAGAAATCCTGCTGCGCGTTGAGAATCAAATGCTTCCTGTTGAACCATCTTATGTCGTTAGTTGGTAGCCCAGTGGCTTGAGCTATCACTTCTTCTGTAACTGGGATTTGAATTCCCTGAACGACAGAGAATCCTTCTCTTAAGTTGCATGCAAATTCCACGACTTGTTTCTCGTTAAAGTCCGGAAGTCTCCTGAAATATTCTATCCAGCCTGCTTGCAAGAATATCTGGTAAATGTCCGGATAGAGTTCCAGGACTGCTGTCGAAGCGGGTTCATATGTGATAAGAGGTCCTCCCATGGCTGTTGTTTCAGTAAATTTCCGAGTTCAGAGCCGAGCTCCCGATTTCAGGTCAGAGGAAAGCGTCGCAAATGGTAGCATGCAGCGATAGGGTGACTTTTACATATTACCGGGAGAATTAAGGGTGGCGGCAGTTGGCGTGGTATATCGTGGTATATCATTATTGGAATTTCTTTGGTACTCCCCCTTCTACGTGTGAGAGATTTGATTGGAAGTATAACTAATTGATAGTCCTATCAGCTTTCACCGCATTATCTATTATTTAATGTCCATTGATAAACGTGCATACCTTGTATTTTACCTTTTTTGATTGCTGCATCAAAAAGTCTTATCTCGTCTTCTGTTGAGTCACAATGATTACCATGGATCTGAAAGTGTGGGAATATCGATAATTTGTAATGATAATGACGGGAAGTGATAGTCAGATGTCATAGTCATCATAAGAAGCGGTATCTTTTATCGAAATTTATTGCTTGGGGTTACAGTGGTAAAGCTGGTTTTCATGAGTGAATTTAGCCGGAAAAGGGTATTTCGTATCCGGGAAACGATATTGGAACACCAAAATTGGTGTTTAGTGATAGGGAATTACCAGAAAGTAAAAGTTTGTGAGGACGGAAAATGTACTAGAGTGATGGGAGTCGGGAAATGATGCTACACTCACGGAAATGGTATTGCAGAAATGGAAATGATGTTTTGAACAACAGGGGGTGGTGTTGCAACAACGGGAAATAATGTTGTAATACAGGAAATGGTGTTGCAGCAACGGGGGTGGTGTTGCAGCAACGGGATGTGGTGTTGCAGCAACAGGAAATTCCACGTTCGCGAACTAATCACTTCAAAAATCTTGTCTTCCAGCTTCCTCCCAAGCTAAAATCTGTAAAATAATGAAATATAATATCGCAATCCTTGACAAGATTTATTAGTTTCTTAGAAACATAATATCTAACCTAAAAAAATTGCATAAAAATTCAAGTGCTTTGAGGGGTAGCAAGTTCCCCTGGAAAGGAATACTGTTTTATTGCCATGCAAGTGGTTTTAAAATCTTCCTTAGAAACCGGCTGCTGGTATAACCGAAGTCGGTAGCCATTTACTAACAATGGTGTTCTGTTCCCATCAATTGTTAAAAGTCTGACTGTCCCATTTGGAAAAACAGCATCCACTTCACATGGTCCTAACCACCTTGTTCTTAATTTGCCCTGGAAGTTCTCGAAATGAGAATCATAAAGTAGAGCCCAATTACCTTTCTGGAACTGCCTCTGCTTGATGGTTTTGTCATGCCATTTGCTTCTTTGCTGCTGTATCATCATTGTTTGATGGACGGCTTCCAGTCTTTTCTCATCCAATTCCTGAAGCTGCTGCAACCTGGCTGTCTGTGCATCAGTTAAATCAAGGTTAACAGCTAAGGCAGTTCTCAAGGTTTTGATTTCAAATTCTACAGAGAAAATATCATTCTTTCCAAAAACTAACTCATAGGGTGAAAAGCCTGTTGTATTTCTCCAAGTAGTTATATAGGCCCATAAGGCTTCAGGTAATCTCTGAAACCAGTCCTTTCTGTTCTCCTTTATCGTTTTTGTCAAGATGGCTTCAGTAACCTTGTTGGTACTTTCCACCTGCCCATTTGCTTTGGGGTGGTATGGTGTAGTCATTTTGTGCTTGATATGATATTTTTGCAGCGTGTCTTTGAAGCCATGGGAATTAAAAGGAGGTCCTCCATCGGCGACTACTTCTTTGGGTAATCCAAATCTAACAAAGATTTCTTCAAATAAGAATGTTAATACTGCTTCTTCATTAGCTTTAATGAGTGCTTTGGCCTCTACCCATTTAGTCATATAATCCGTGCATACTAATATGTATACTCTTTGATTAGATGGAGGATTAATGGGACCTACAAAATCTAATGCCCATTTCTCAAAAGGTTTAAGGGTTACCTGGGGATTGAGTGGCATTTCATCTCTATGGTTAGGCTGACCCATTCTTTGACAGCTGTCACATGCTTTCACATACTTTCTGGCATCTTTGAAAAGTGATGGCCAGTAATATCCCATTCTAAGTACCTTGTGTGTTGTTCTTTTGTCTGCAAAGTGTCCTCCACAAGGGTCATCGTGACAAGCTTTTAGTACATCATAGATCTCGTCTTCCCCAACACATCTCCGAATTTCCTGATCTATCCTTGTGTGAAACAGACATCCACTTATCTAGCTATACCTAGCGCTTTGCTGAATGATTTTCCTTTTTTCTCTGTGCGATAGGTGTGATGGTAATTTTCCTGCAACTAAGTAGTTAGCAATATATGCATACCAAGGTGAGTGGGCAGAAACTACAAATAGATACTCATCGGGAAAAGAATCATCTACTGGAATATTTTCATTAGTTTTTAACCAAGAAAGAAAGTCAGCAACTACATTTTCTTTTCCTAGTCTATCCACAATTGTGATATCGAATTCCTGCAATAACAGTAGCCATCTAGTAACTCGAGCATTTGTAACAGATTTATTCATTAAATATTTGATGGCCGAGTGGTCAGTATGCACAAAAGTAGTATAACCAGTGATGTAGTGCCTGAATTTGTTGATAGCGTAAATAACTGCTAGAAATTCTTTCTCAGTGACCGTATAATTAAGTTCCGCGGGGGTCATGTTTTTACTAATGAAGTAAATGGCGTAGGGAAGACCATTTTCTTCCGGTCCCAGGACAGCTCCTATGGCAGTGTCTGAAGCATCAGAGGATATGTGAAAGGGAAGTGCCCAATCAGGTCCTCTTAAAATGGGAGCTATGGACAACTGATGTTTAAGCTGATCAAATGCTTTTTCACAATCATCAGTCCACTTAAATTCAACGTTTTTTGTTAATAACACAAACAGAGGGGAAGCTATCTTAGAGAAATCTTTGATAAATCTTCTGTAATACCCTGCATGTCCTAAGAAGCTTCTTACTTCTGTCTGGGTTTTGGGAGTAGGGAGGGTCAAAATCACTTGTATTTTTGCAGGATCGACTTGAATTCCTAATAATGAAACATAATGGCCTAATACGATGCCTTCATTCATCATCATGTGGCATTTCTCAGTACTTAAGGCGAGGTGTGCTTCAATACACCGCTTGAGTACTTTTTCAAGATTCTGCAAAGCATCTTCAAAGGCAGTTCCATAAGGAGTGAAGTCGTCCATAAAAATCTCTAGAGAATCATTTACCATATCAGAAAAGATGCCTATGACTGCTCTCTGAAATGTCGCTGGTGCATTACATAGACCAAATGGGAGAACCTTATAAGCAAAGGTCCCCCAAGGGCTAGTAAAAGTGGTTTTATCCTGGTCCTGGGGTGCAATCCTTATCTGATTATAACCGCTAAATCCGTCCAAAAAGGAAAAGAACTTTTTACCAGCTAAGTTATCTAATACCTGATCAATGAATGGCAACGGGAAATGGTCTTTTTGGGTGGCCTTATTTAGGGCTCTATAGTCTACGCATACTCGCCATTTCCCATTTTTCTTGGGTACTATTACTAGCGGAGAAACCCATTCACTATCACATATGGGGTATATAAATCCTGCATTTAACAATTTTTGAAGCTCTTCTTTTACTATTTCTCTTAGATTGGGATTCATCCTTCTTTGGGGTTGACAAACTGGATGGGATCCTTCTTTAATATAAATCCGGTGAGTGCATAGCTCAGGGGAAATCCCTTTCATGTCTGTATAATCCCACACGAATGCCTCCTTATTTTCTTTAAGTAGCTTTATTAACTGGTGCTTTTGATCATCTGTTAGGTTAGGATTTATATTTAATGTCTTTCCTGGTTCGATTTCTATTGTCATACTTTTGGAAGGACTACCGGCTAATATCTGGGATGAATTTTCAGTTTCGAGATTGTTCTGGGATTCTGATTCTAGGATTGTAGTGAGGTGATTATGTATCTCTGAGTTAATCGAAGAAGGTTCAGAAATGAAGTTGTTGATTAATTCATCTTCAGTTGAGTTTTTTAGAGTTAAAGCTTGTCCGATTGTTAAAATAGGTTGGGCTTCTTCATCCTCATAGTCTACCCATATTGAATTATCGTTATTAATCATGGGTGTGGCATGGGGGTAAAGAGTCAACTGTTTAGTTTCCTGGCCATTGGATATTGTCATTGATCCAGATCTACAGCTGATGAAAGCATCTACTGCAGCTAACCATGGTCTCCCTAGAATTAGTGGATTACCCCCCAACTTTGTTTTAGTTTGTAACACCACAAAGTCGGCTGGGTAATTCCAAGGTTCTACAGAGATTACCAGGTCTTCGATTACTCCTTCAGGTTTGATTGTAGAGCGATCGGCTAGCTCTAAAATAGTTGGAGTTTCCCTGATTAAATGTTTCAACTGCAGTAATTGTGCTGTTTCAAGTGTCATAATATTTATTGCAGCACCTAGATCCACTAGAACTTTAGAGACAAAGGTCTTGCCGACTTGAACTGTTACTGTAGGGTGACCAGGGTCACCATATTTCACAGGAGGGTCTTTTTCTGTCATTAGAGCAGTCAGTTCCCCCATCACATGAACCGTGAGGGGTTCCTTGGCTTTTCTTCCAGGTTTCCTGACACAAATATCCCTAACAATTCTGGCGTAGATAGGGACATTTCTTAGTTCTTGTAATAGTGGAATTTTAACATATAAATTCTGCAGTTCCCCTAAAAGATTAAAGGCTGGTGGCTCAAACGTTTTACTCAGAGTCAATCTTTTAGGGAAGGGTGGTTCAGCTGTTTGGACAGTCTTGTTAGTGGGTGATTCAAGAATTTCAGTATCTTTATTGGATGAATTTTCTTTCCTAGTTTCTTCTTTTTCAGAGTCAGTAATGTCATCTATGATGGGTTCAACTACTCTTCCGGAGCGTAAATGAATATCATTACATTGCATGGGAAGGGCAGGTTGAATTTGAATGTCGATTACCTGCAAGGCTTTATTATTGTTTGGATTGGGGTTACATTGCACAGGCAGTTGGGGTCTCATTGCTTGGTTATTCTAGGAAGTATTGGGTGGTAAGGAAAGAGACTGTTGTTGTTGAGGAAATGGTATCTGCTGGGCTACCCAATTTGGGTTCCATTGATTGAAATATGGTTTCTGCGGGGCCCAAGGATTCCACATAGTAGGATCAGGAAAAGGGAGATTAGGTTGTTGCATAAGTGGAAAATTCATTGCATTAAAGGGTGGGTACTGCATTTGGTTCATGGGTGGGTAATTCGTTTGAAAAGGAGAATTATTATTCCAACGACTAAATGTTGTGTTAGAGCTCATACCTTGTCTTTGAAGCCATTTCCTTCTCTGTGTCATCAGGTACACTGCTTTAGCCTCTTCTTCGGTTATCTGCAATGCTGCTTTGATTCCAGGCAGAGAGGGGCATTGCTGGGTTTCATGGTCCATTTCACAAATCATGCAGATAGGTGTCTTATCCAGTGGGCATTCCTTGAGTGGGTGTTTGCCTCTGCATTTAGAACAGAAAATAGCTAAAGCAGCTTCTACTTCCGCCTGTTTCTTCTTAACCTGCAGAGCATCGATTTGTGAAGCAAAAGAACTTAACATTTCAGTTTTAAATTCCTCTAATAAGTGACCTATTTAAGCTCTTGTTGCTCCTCCACTGGCTGACTTCTGAACTCTTGAATACACATTATCTCTGCTCTTTGATCTGTTCCCTGCTCCTCTTGAGCACCTCATGCAGAGATTGATAATTTTTTCAAATGGTTCTTTGGAGATGTCCCTTTTTCCCAGCATGTTCAACATGTCCAAGCAGTCATCTCTTACCCCCTTCAACAATATGGTCTTCAGAATGTCTTTACTCATATTGGGGTGATCAGACCTCTGCAGATTATACTGCATCCTTTCCACAAAATCTTCTAAGCTCTCATCCTCCTTCTGAACCATCTTAAACAGCTCTTCCTTCCTTTCTCTTGTTCGGCAGTAATCTTGGTATTTGGCCAAGAATCCTTCTTTCATCTGGTCCCAGGTGGTGATTGCCTGAGCTCCTAAGCTCATGAACCATCTCAATGCATTCCCTTTCAGTGTTGCTGGAAACATCTTTAGTTTCTGATTAGGGCTCATATAATCATAACTTCTGCATAATATATCGAATTCAAAGAGGAATTCATCTGGGTCTTCAGAGGATAACCCATGGAAATTGGGTAGCGCTGAGAGGGGAATGTTCTTCATAGGAGTCGTTCCTCTCGGCAGGTCCCCAATGGGGAATTCCAGGGTAGAGAGTGAGTTCTCCCCCCTTCCTTCTGTTCTGTTATGCTCCATTGGTCATTCTCCTGAGTCGCTTACTTTATCTTTTGTATCTTTAGGTTCTTCAGGTTCTTCAGGTTCTTCTACCAGTTCCTCAGTGTGTTTTGATACTTCTAGCTTCCTTTCAGGCCCCAATACCTCCTCCATCTATCGATCCGTTTGTGAGGAGTACTGGATTTGAGGTCTCCGGGAACTCGTCCTCTGTGATGTTTCAGCCTTTGAGATGATTTCATCAATAAAAGTCTTTCTTCCTCCCTTACTGCCTGTGAAATTAGGTTTCTTGCGTCCTCTCATGCACCTGTTATTTTCACAAAGAAATCATTAATGCCTTTAGAAATCTTTAGTTGCCTTCCCTGGCAACAGCGCCAAAATGTTGGCTAGTTGAATTGTTTATTAATTAAACAATCAAGTACCATATTAATTGTCAACCTGGGAAAGTCTTTTTATTCCAAAGGCTACCGCGTACTGTCTGTACTTAAATTCTAAAAGCATTGAGAGCTGTAGTATACTTAATTCTTATACTAAGTTATCACAGTGCTGATAAAATACAAGGAATTAATTAAAATTACAAATCTGGAAAGCAAAGAAATGGATGCTCTGTTGGCAGAGGATCAGGACCCTATCCTCCAGGTGAGGACGTTCAACACCTGCCCCTGGAATCAGATTGCTAACACACACTGCACTCAGATTCACCGGTGAAATACACTTGCATAGCTTCAAATAACTTAATAAAACAGAGTGCTAGAAAAACAGAATTGCGAGAGGTAATGCTACAGAATCCAAACAGAGTATCTGTAGAAAGAAACTATCACACACTTACACACTTGACAACAAAATAAATGGGTGAATCTTGTGAGGAAGGTGGGCCCGGTCCCTCTCACAAGATTCCCCAGAACACGGAGAATAGCTTAAATGCTCAGAATGTTCTTCTATTCATCTGTCAAAAATTCGAATACAGTAAAGTTCAGACTTGCTGATATTCTCACAAATTTCTCTTACAGACCATCCTCCCTGACTAATGTAGATGTCTCCTCTTTATAGAGGAGACATCTATTACAATAGATTGTTACGGTTCATTTGGTTAACCCGTTTAATCAAAAATAAGAATTACAGAAATGTTGTTGCAACAGTATGATAATACATTCTTTGTTTAGGTTCTAGCTGTTACACAGCTGGTAACCATCTTCGACCGTCTTCTTTGGAATTCACACATTCCCTTCGTCGTTTCCCCATACTATTCCGATTTTGAGTTCTGGTAACTGTGTTCTATCTGCTTTGGACAACTGCTTGATCAACCACGTCAGCGTTCCTTAGATAGTTGCCGTTGTTGTTCCCAGCTGATGCAAAATACCCTCTTTAGATGGTTTCTGTTGCTGACTATAGCAACTGCGTAGTTGCTGCTTCTGGTGTTGCAGCAACTGCGTAGTTGCTGTTTCTGCTGTTACAACAACTATAGGTTATAATTCCTGCGGGCTTAAGACAATTACTTAGCAATTTAGTCAGCTTTCCAAAGATAAATACAAAGGTACTTACGAATATGCAATGAAAAATTAAACATATAGATATGCGGGAAGTTACTTCATACCTTGGGGTGATTAAGTCATTGTGTGATCAAAGCTTATAACTTGTGACTGAAAAGGATAATATTATGATGAAAATATAAGGTCAAAATTGGTCAATTCTGGGTCCTAACACATACTCTTTCCTCCATAGGTTGTGGGCATATGGTATTGGAACCCTTGTCCAACTCATCCTAAAGCATGCGCAACATGGTCTTGACAACAACAGGACCACTAATGTACTTCTACATGTTTTTTGTACTCATCTAGAAGTCATCGTTGGTGGCCTCTCGCCTTAGCTGCTCCATGTACCTGTCGATCTCTAGTCAAACTTAGTTCTTCTCCTTGGCTACGGTGAGGAAACTAATTGATGGCATCCTGTATGTTATCAACCTGACATCCAAAATATTGAACAACTATGTATATGAATCCTATATGCTACTGACAAATTGGGCAAGATGCTCATAGTTCTAGATCTACATTCAGATCTTTGCTTTGTCTAGCTTTGCCTGCGACTTCATCATCTTGGGAAAGTGAAGTGAAGCTCCTTTGTATCTCAATTTCCATTCTTGCACATGGTCGATAACAATGTGTATGTCTCTGAGTGTTTAGACAATCTTTCTGCTCCGCAGCTGGAAACCAAATAGAATGACAACCGCCTTATGCACAATGATAAATCCTTCATAGAGTTTCTGCATGGTGGCCTCAAAAGTTGATACTTTTTCAAGTATCGCTTTCGTCATTTCTGCCATTGTAGATCCTGCGAATTTTTCTTCTTGCAAGTTCTTATCCATATGTCCATTCTCTGCTAACAAGAACTTGACTTTTGATCTTGCCTCCTGCATAAGCCATAGTGGCATCAACCATGGCGAGTAGATGCTTTCTGACATCTGGCACTATCACCCTTCCTTCATAAATGCAGGTGACACATGATCATCTAGGAAATGATTTCTCTATGCCTGTACAATCTTCTCCTAGAACTCATCAAATGACAGACTATACAAATCCATCACTCGATCATCATCAAGGAGAAAAGCCTCTCATTTCTTGCTCGAGATTGGTTCTGATACTAGAGGTGGTGGAGACTGAGGGGTGACCTCAGATGCTCTCTGCATGAGGTCAGTATCTTGGTCCTGTGGCTCCTATCCCAACTCCATGTCCATTGCTTCAACCATTTTCTCAATCTGCTGAGCAAGCTCTCGATCCTACATCTTCTCACCCTCTTCTTCATTTGCTGGATGTTCTGACTCCTCAACCTGTATGGGCACATTTTTCTATGTCATCATGGCTTTCCCTTCTTCTTTTTCCTATTTCTTCTTCTCTTCCCTCTCTCTCCTCCTCAGCTCCTGTTCTTCTTTCAACTTCTTCTCCATTTCCTACAACTTCCTTTCTGTGTCCTCCAACCTTTTATTTTCTCCCTTCCTTTGTTGTGTTCTCTTTATGCGTTGTTGCCTCTTTGCCTCTGTTGCCAAAGCTAATTTATTAATGAGAGGATCTTCTTTGAACTTGTATCTTTTCTCAACCTCTAGGTTCTCAAAAATATTCCTCTTACCCTTGTCTCGTGTCGATTTACTGCTTATTGTTGTTGTTGTTGTTGAATCGTGTGGTGTTTCTGCCTACAGAGAAAAATTCCATTCTGTGGCTATACTGACTGGTTCATTGAGCTTGGAGTGGATGTAACAATACCTCCAAGGGTCCTCCTCTACCCAATGACATACCCCATGGATCTACGGATAATACACCCTCGCATAGTGGTTCTTGAAAATCTCATGGGGATCATACAAATTGTAATCTCTGTTGTCAAAGTCAAACTTTGTTATCTCCTTGGATTTGACATCTGCATCCTTCAAGCTCCTAATTTCATACATTCCAATCCACAAAGGAAGAGTAGGACATCGTGCATTCTTCCTCCTATGTAGCCCTGTTGATAAACTTGTGGAGATGTGATATGCAACCTCTTGCATGACCAACTTGTCTGTGGCATACTTTGGTAGAATATGTGTAGGCTTCTCTCCACCAAACATCCTGATGAAGGTGCCACCCAGTGAGGGATACCAATATGCATGGTTAAGTATTACCTCCATCGCTTCTTAGGACATGCAAGGTGGATCCTTCTCAAAGATCAACTTGTACATCGAGGTGGTGAAATGGTCAACTAGCCTCATCGTAAATCCTTGGTAGCTTCACTTGGAATAAACTTGCAATCAATATTGACAACATGCTCATGTGGTGTCTGTATCCAACCCATGCCAGGAAACTGATGTTGGGCACATATTTCATCAAGTAAATGTGAGGACATGTAGAATCTCTCTTTCTCATCCTTGGGTGGATTCCAGGAATTAGTCACATGGAATTTCAATTAATGACCCAAAATATTCGACTGGTTGAATGGTTTTCCATCATTCACCAACTGGTCCAACACAACCACCCAATTCTATGGAAAGGTCTTTGTGCTCTCTTGACCATACAATCTGCATGCAAAGATGATCAAGAATTGGTAGTCCTTCCTTTATGACTTCATCTTGTTAACATGATTGGGTGTTTATCTGAACTTCAAGGGCTCTTTCAACAAACACTTTATAATATCCCTGGTGTTCACATAGCTATGGGTGGCATAGAAAAGTTTATCCATGTGGTTCACTGACTGAGGTAAATGATACATTTGATGATAATTATCCACCCTGAAGATATCAAGTTGTGTTCCACTGGAACTTCTCAATGTCATAGCCTTGGGATATGTCTTTGAGACAATCCAGTGGATGATGCTCGCACATGGGAAGGAGGGGTACTTGCATGCAACCTTATGTAAGCCTGATCAGTGGATATTGACATACACCTACTGATCTTCTAGATCTTCCTTGAATTCCCCTACAAAGATATCCTTGATTTCCTGCCATGTTAACTTCATGCCCTTCTCAATGAACAACTGATTGTCTACATAAACTAGAAAATCCACTGACGCCTATGCAATGGCATCCCTAGTCCTAATTTCAAAAGTATACTTTGATGCAACTCTTTCGAAAGCCACATTACCTATAAATGTTGGAGATTTTCTCAACAACTCTTGTACCTGGAGATAGAGAGGACACTCATGGCATGCAAATATTAGCATGAAACCAAAATCACTTCAAGAATAGATCAAAGAAAAATTTGGGCAACTGCTAGGAAGAATTACACAATACTGGCTCTCAAAGGCGACTAATTGCCAGCTAGTTCTATGCATTGTGCATTCCCAACTACTAGTGGGGAGGTGTTACTGACTGGAACTACACAATGCGTAGTTCAATCTAGCTTAGGCTAGCTGGGACTGTGCATTGTGTAATCCTAATGACCAAGGCTCAATACTAGCTCCTCGAACTGCGTATTGTGTAGTTGGATCTAAGACTTGGTAGCCTCTACGTAATTCTTGGAGCCAAGGAAGAGCCTTGAGATCCAAAAATGCATAGTGCATGCCTAGGAAGAGCTAGATCCGGGCCAAGGAAGGCCAGGTCTACCCAATGGAAACATGAAAAACGATTACATTTGAAAGTGGAAGTGAAGGTGGGTGAAAATCTAAAAGTGGAAATGAAAGTGGGTGCATATATATCGGTGAAAGTATCAATCAAATTGAAGAATAATGAAGTATGTGGCGGTAGTCACCACAATGATGGTTGTTTGTGAAAAAATTGGGTAATGCATGTGACAATTTGGAAAGGCAATGAAAAACTTAAAACAACACTCCAAGATTGAATGTGAAAATGAGCTCTGGTGGTGTCCATTAAATAGACTTGGTCAATTTAGGGTTTATGATGTGAAGGCTAGAAATATAGGAAAAAGCTACACTTGGCGGTAGTTTCCAAAAATAACTCAAGTGCCACCTTTGATTGCTAAAAATAGGTCCCTATTATTTAGGGAAGAATTTTCTCTTTTTGATTTTTTCTTTTTCGTAAAAAAACCACCATCCATGTACGGAGAGATTGCATAGTTCTTGGGGAAACTAGACAACTCGCTAGCTCATGCATCAGTCAGCTGGTGAGGAAAATCTTATGCACAATTTCTGAGTTGAGCGGCTCTAGTTGTCTGTCATGCTCTCCGCAATTTCTGGGCTGAGTGGCTCTAGCTACCTCTCATGCTCTATGTAATTTCCCATCTGAAGGCAAGTTGTCAGTTGACTCTACACAGTTTTGGAGTTGAAGGCTCACTGTTATATTAGACTACACAATTTATGAGAGCAAGGTTGGTCGCCCTCAAGGATTGCGTAGTTCATTAAGGCAAGCCAAAAACGAGGTTGAAATGAAGTGAAGAGATCGGTATGTGGGTTAGATAGAAAGTAAGTTAGAAACCACAAGTTGTAAGAAGAAGATAAAACCCAATCATAGCACAAGCACCTGGGTCAATGTAAGATGAGTTGCTGTGATTTTAGGAGAGAGGCTCCAAAACAAAGCATACACAAAATTTTGGAGGGTGGTTGTAGCGGCTACAAAATTGGCGACACGCCAGTAGAACTCCAGCTCTCTTCATGGAACTTGTCTTGTGTAAAGCAAGTCTAACTCTTCCGGAAGTATTTTCCAATTCTTTGATCGTCATGGCTTCTTCATTAGCTTTAGTTAAATATGTAGTTCCTACTATTCTCTTTAACAGTAGCACACATACCAAGCCAATTCAACTGAGTTGTTTTGATTGGGTATGAGAGGTATATTGATACACAAGTAATATAGATTGTCAGAGTTTTAGTTTCATCTTTGGTGTTTCTCTGCTGCAAGTAGGCCTAGATAGTACCCCGACGGAGTCACTTCAGGAACACAAGCATTGCTCTACTTCCAAAGAGCCTAGAAAGTATCCCAATAGAGTTACTTGCATCACCTCTCTGCATATGAAGCCTTTTTCTTCTTTTTCCTTTATTGTACTTTTTTCATTTTTCAAAGAATTGTGCATAGGCACTTATTTATTACATTAGGCGGAACAGGGATCCCGACTTATTGAGAGAAGAAGAGGTTGTCCCTTCAGAGAAGGATGTTTATATATGCCTATGAAATACATTTTAAGGTTCCCCCCTCACCTTACTCTACTTGACTGAACTAACAAGGGTTAATCAAATATATAAAATCAATTAGAGTAGGTGGTACTAGTTAAAAGTGCAAGCGTTGTGATTTCTCCAAGACTCGCTCTGAAAGGAATGTATTTTCCATGAGGGTATCATTGACTAAAAGAAACACACAATCTTCATAAGGAGAGGGAATATATAGAAAAGAAAATGTTGATACTTGTACAAGTCCTATTGTATTTCACCTTGCTTGTCTCAAGAAGCCAAACATGGTTTCATGGGGAAACTAATCCTACGGGTGCAAAAAAAAAAACAAACAAACAAGCAAAGGAAAGAAGAAAAACAAACTAAGAAAATAAAATGGAAAGAAAACACTACTCCTACTCCTAAGCTAATTAGAGCATCGGATTACTCACGTGAAGTGATATTTCCAATGCAGCCACTGACACTTTGGTTGACCCATGTAAGAGATGGCATGGTTAACAAAAATATATATTCAAGAATACCAACAAGCAAGAAATATAAACCAATGAAAATCAAAACATTTGAAGTTTGAATGCATCTACATAAAAGAAAATATTGAAATCACATGAAAGGCACCTTGCAGACGTATCATGGTGTTGTGACACATTACGCGTAGATGATAAGGATGTGCATTCTTTCGAACGTGACAAACAAGAAAACATGAAGAAATAAGAAAATTTCATTTTGCAATAGTGCTCACTACGTATGACTCCACTAATGCAAGAGTAATATGATCATGTGATTCAAGTGGAGGATGTGAAAATTATAAACTAGATTGATTTTCAATGTAAACAAGAGAGTGATGAGGAGCTTGGGGTAATTCAACATATTTCTCATCAGAAGTGGAACTGACCTCAAGGCTATGAGAACCTGACATAGCCATTAGCTCAGGCTGAAGTGCCTCGACAACTTGAGGGGTTTCCACTTCATCAGAAGATGAATCATCAAACACTGGTCACTTAGAAAGATCAAAAACATGTGAATCAGAATTGTGATCAGATGAATGATTGAAGAGATAACGATGGCCATGATCTCAAAATTTGAGATGGTCATTAGCATCCTCATGATATAATGAATAATAGAGAGGGGTTGATGAGAAAAAAAAAATCACTCTCTGAATTTCCAGAAATGAAAGATGAAAGGTCAAGTGGATTTGGGAAGAAAGATTTGTCCTCTCCGTAATCAAATGGTCGACAAGCATCCTGCGTGTTCTATGAATGATTAGAAGTGGAAACATATGGAGATAAATTTTCACAAGAAAAATCAGAAATGGCAGAATCATAGAAGATGTCAGAATAAAGCA
This sequence comes from Pinus taeda, assembly GCA_000404065.3. Classification (NCBI taxonomy): domain Eukaryota; kingdom Viridiplantae; phylum Streptophyta; class Pinopsida; order Pinales; family Pinaceae; genus Pinus; species Pinus taeda. The sequence continues at coordinate 45,948 of APFE030007553.1, read as the reverse complement.
GAAAAAGTGCGGACAGAAGGATTTCATCCTTCACTGCGACTTATTCTTTAGATTCCCACACACATACTCATAAGAAATGATAGCACAGGTTGGTTGACTAACACCAACTCCATCCATAACTTGATCCTCATAAACATCACATGTGGAGTCTGAAACAGATGAACAAATCACACCAAAATCTAGAGGAGCAAATGAACCATTAGACGAAGGTCGAGTAGATGAGACCACATGACAATCATTGGGCATGCAGTCTAAATATGCATAGAAATCTAGAGCAGGTAGGGTGGGAGGAGGTGAGAATTCAACAAGTGGATTCGCAACTTCTCCCACCTTTTCCTACGAAGCTAGAGTTCTTGGATGAGAAGAGGACTAAGAGTCACTTCTGACAACAACCTTTCCCATCCCAGATTTATAAGCTCTAACATCGAGTTATGCTAGGAGGGGATCGAAATATTCTAATTCGTGTGGATTCTTCAAGATGTGAAGAAGATACTAAAATATTTTAGTGAGAAATTCCCATTCAACTTAATCTTCTGGAAATTCAAAACCAAGATGAAAAAAGCGTTCATAGAAGTGCACAATAGATTCATCAGGTGATTTTGTCAAATTTAGAAATTTTTGATTGAGTGATTTATGGTCACAACAAAAGAAAGTACGATCTAAGTCTCTGATCATGTGATTCAAAGAATATATAGAGGTTGCATGCAATGTGAGACACCACTGCTTAACTTGCCCTTCGAACATAAAAGCGAACAACCCACAGACAATGTCATTCGAGGGGACTTCATTCTTGTCTAAGAAAGCCCAAAAGGAAACCTTGTGAATTAACAGTGTTGTTCCACTTTCACCATGATATTTAAGTCATGACAAGGCATTTATAACATCCTTTCACACTTCGAAATCATGAGCGTCAAAAAAATTGGTCGAGGTTGAGATTTTGATGTAAGTCATGAATGATGTGAAAATATTCAAAACAAACTTTGAGGGCTCATATTTTCATTTGGCCCTCCTTCTAACACCAAAAATCTTGACGATGTTGGACCTACCAACATTCAAGGCGATCTCCCAAGTAAGAAATCCCAACTAGACCTGAGTCTGTTTGGAATAGGAGTCCCAGCAGTGGGTGGTAATGTAGTGCCTTGATCGCCATAGCGTGTAGAGATAGGTATGATGACTTTGGTCAAAAGAAAGTGTGTGACCCTGCAGCGAGTCACGTGAGATGCATGGGAGTTCTAACACATGGAGGGGAAAAAGAGGTGTCTCCCTTAGAAGCGTGTAATAGTACGCAAGTTGAAAGGAGCATATGAGCATAATGACATCACAAGTAGGAAAGCGAAATAGTCCGCAAACCAAAGTGATGGGTTAATCCAACAACACGCCTTCCACCAAATTCATACAATTGCATACAAAGTAGTTCATAAGAAAATTCATAAATTAAATAACAAACATTACTAAAGCAACCAGAATAGTCCAACTACGATAACAATGTATGCATGAAAACGTGCTAGCTCAATTATATTATTATAAGTGAAAGTTCCATCCATACATAAAACATTAACAACCACTAGCCCCAATAGTGTAACGTTATAGTCAGGAACACCTGCTCCTCCAAAGAACTATACTTGCTCTACGTTGTGGAGAAGCCAAGGCTCATCACAATTCTTCCAAGCCTTCTCTAAGCCTAAGCCTAGCCAAAATCTTGGCTCCCAAAATCCTGTTCTATGAGTTATGAGGTTCTATTTATAACAAAGGGTGGGGTGGCCCTTGACATTGCCTTTTGAATCTTTGACTACCCTCATGATTCTTCAACTTCTATATAAATAAATCTTTACAATATATAGTGATTGTTCACATTCCACTAATTACAATTAGAATTTCACTTACAACATATTTAAAAATAATATACATTTTCCACATGTACCCATGTGAGACAAAAGAGGCTAGAGACAGCTTAAAAATACAAAACGCTATGACTCATAAGTTTGGGGAAATACCAAATCGGAAACATCCACTTGATGACTCTCGATGACTTACTAATACCAAGCCTAGTATTGTGCTATGTTGTCCCCATACTACTTTATAGTCTCATTTTGATAGCATACTCTTGCCTCCATAGCTTGTGGGTATATGGTCTTGGAACCCTTGTCTAACTCATCCTGAAGCATGTAAAACATGGTCTTGACTATGAAAGACCACCAATGTACTTCTTCATGTTTTTTTCACTCATCTCCAATTCATCACTCATGGCCTCTCGCCTTAGCTACTCCATGTACCTGTCCATCTCTAGCTAGACTTGGTTCTTCTCCTTGGCTATAGTGAGGGAACCGATTGAAGAGATCATTTGTGTTCTCACAATGACATCCAAACTCTTGAACAACCATGCATATGAAGCTTGTATGCTATTAAAAAATGGGGTGAGCTACTCACAGTTCTAGATATGCATCCAGATATTTGCTTTTTCTACCTTTTCCTGCAGCTTCATCATCTTGGGCAAGTCAAGCGGGGCTCCCTTGTATCTCATTGTCCATTCTTGCACACGGGCGATAACAATGTGTATGTCTCTAAGAGTTTGGAAAATCTCTCTACTTTGTCACTAGAAACCAAATAGATGGACAACCACCTTATGCATGGTGAAAAATATGTCATAAAGTTTCCACATGGTGGCCTCAAGAGTTGATACTTCAATAAATATATTTTCCTCATTTCTGCCATTGTTAATCTTATAGATTTTTCTTCTTTCTATGTAGTCACTTGCAATTTTTTAGCCATCTGTTCATTCTCTCCTAACAAGAACTTGACATTTGAGCTTGTGGCTTCTGCATAAGCCATAGTGGCATCAACCATCACGACTGGATGCTTTATGAAATCTGGCACTATCACCGTTTTCTTCATAAATGCAGGTGACACGTGATCATCTCATAAAATATTTCTTTATGCATGTACAATCTTCTGTTACAACTCATCAAATGACAAATTGCACACATCCATCATCGAATCATCGTCAAGTAGAACAACCTCTCCTTACTCGCTCAGGATTGGTTCTGATACTGGAGGTGGTGGAGACTGAGGATCTGCCTCAGATGCTCTCAGCATGAGGTTGGTATCTTGGTCCTATGGCTCCTATCCCAACTCCATGTCTATTTCTTCAACCATTTTCTCAATCTACTAAGCAAGCTCCTGATCCTGCATCTTCTCACCCTCTTCTTCATACGTTGGTTGTTCTGACTCCTCAACCTGTATGGGTGTAGTTTTCTCTGTCATCACGCCTTTCCCTTCTTCCTCTTCTTGTTTCTGCTTCTCTTCCCTCTCTCTCCTCCTTAGCTCCTGTTCTTCTTCCAACTTATTCTTTGTTTCTTGCAACTTCCTTTCTGCTTCCTCCAACCTTTTCTTTTCTCTCTTCCTTTATTATGCTCTCTTTATGTGTTTTTTCCTCTTTGCCTCCACTACTAAAGCTTCTTTCTCAATGAGAGGATATTCTTTTCACTTGTAGTTTTTCTTAGCCTCTGGGTTCTCAAAAATCTTCCTCTTAACCTTTTCCTGTGCTGGTTTGCTTCTTATTGTTGTTTTTGTTGTTACTTCATGTGGTTTCACTACTTGCATAGAAGCTTTCCATTCTATGGCTATACTAACTAGTTCGTTGTGCTTAGAGTGGTTGTAACAATACCTCCAAGGATCCTCCTCTGCCCAATGACATGCCTCGTGGATCCATCGATAATACACCCTTGCACAGTGGTTCTTGCAAATCTCGTGGGGATCATACAGATTATAATATTTCATGTCGATCTCAAACTTCGTTATCTCCTTGGCTTTGACCTCCGCATACTTCAAGCTTGTAATCTCATAGAATCCAATACGCAAGGGAAGAGTAGGCCATGGTGCCTTCTTCCTCATATGCATCCCTATTCATAACCTTGTGGAGATGTGCCATGCGACCTCTTGCATGATCAACTTGTCCATAGCATACCTTGGTAGAACATGTGGAGGCTTCTCTCTGCTAAACATCCTGATGAAGATGCCATCGAGTGAGGCATACCAATCTGCAATGCTAAGTATTACCTCCATCACTTCTTGGGACATGCAAAGTGGATCCTGCTCAAAGATCAGATGTACGTCAAGTTGATGAAATGGTCAACTAACCTCGCCATAACTCCTCAAAAGCTACACTCGGAAAGCAACCAACAATAAATATTGACATCATGCTCTTGTGTTGTCCATATCCAACCCATGCCAGGAAACTGATGCTGGGCACATACTGCATCATGTAAATATGTGGACATGTAGAATCTTTCTTGCTCATCCTTGGGTGGATTCTAGGCATTAGTTACATGGAGTTTCAAATGATGAGCCAACAAATCCAACCAGTTGAATGTTTTCCATCATTGAGCAACTAGTCCAACACAACCACCCAATTATGCGAAAAGGCCTTCGTGTTCTCTTGGCCATACAATCTGCATGCAAAGATGATCAAGAACTAGTAGGCCTTCCTAAGTGACTTTGTCTTGTAAACATGATTGGGTTTTGATATGAACTTCAATGGATCTTTCACCTAACACTTTATAATATCCCTGGTGTTCACGTAGATGTGGGTGGCATAGAAAAGTTCATCCCTGCAATTCACCAGTTGAGGTAAGTGATACATCTGATGATAATTCTCCGTCCTGAAGGTAGCAAGTTGTGTTCCACTTGCACTGCTCAATTTCATAGTCTCGAGATCTGTGTGTGAGACAATCCAATGGATGATGTCCACACATGGGAAGGTCGGGTACCTACATGCAACCTTATGTAAGCCTAACTGGTTGATAATAACATACACCTACCAACATTCTACATATTCCTTGAAGTCTCCTGCAAAATTCATTGACACCTGCTCAACTACATCCCCAGTGATACATTCAATACTACCCTTTGGTGCAACTCTCTTGCAATCCATTTTACTTGTAAATGTTGGAGAGTTACTCAACAACTGTTGTACCTAGAGACAGAGAGGACACTCATGGGATCCAAATATTAGCGTGAAACCAAATTCACTTCAAGAATAGATCAAACAACAAACTTGACAACTATTGGGAATAATTGCACAATATTGGATCTCAGAGGTGACTAACTTCCAATTGGTTCTGCGCATTGTGGATTCCCAATTGTTAGTGGGGAGGTGTTACTGACTAGAATTGCACAATACATTGTTCAATTTGGATTACGCTAGTTGGGACTGCGCATTACGCAATCCCAATTACCAAGGCTCAGAACTGGCTCCTGGAACTGCGTAGTGTGCAGTTGGATTCAGGCCTTGGCAACCTCTACGCAATTCCTGGAGCCAAGGCAAAGCCTTATCGTCTAGAAATGCACAATGCATGCCTGGGAAGTGCTAGATCTAGACCAAGGAAGCCTAGATCTACCCAATGGAAACATGAAAACAAGAATATATGAAAGTGGAAGTGAAGGTGGGTACCGATTTGAGTGAATCATGATGCATGCAACTAAAATGACTACAAGAATCAATCAAATTGAAGAACAATGAAGTATGTGGAGGTAGTTTCCACAACAGGGACCATTAGTGCAAAAACCAAGTAATACATGGGACACTTGGGAAAGGCAATGAAAAACTTAAAACATCACTTCTACAAGCTAAAACAAATCAAAAATCCAATGTTCGTTCAATAAAATGGGTAAAACAACACTCTGACAAACTGAATAAACAAAAGTGACAAAAAAAAAACATAAAAAGACTAGAAAAGAAAGACTTACCCGAAAAAGTTGTGATAACTGTGTCGAAAGTTCCTAGACCTCCTCGAGAATTTGAGAGCTCCAAGATTGAATGTGAAAATGAGGTTTGGTAGTGTCCATTAAACAAACTTGGTTGATTTAGGTTTTATGACACAAAGGCCAAAAATCTAGGAAAAAGAAACACTTGGTGGCAGTTTCAAAAAATAACTCAAGTGCCACCTCCAATTGCTAAAAATATATCCCTATTTTTTAGGGATGCTTTTTCACTTTTTTGTTTTTTCTTTTTCAAAAAAAAACCGACATGCATATATGAAGATATTTTGCAATTTTTAGGGAATATGGACAACTCTTTAGCTCATGCATCAGACAACTACTAAGGGAAAGCTTCCATGCAATTTCTAGGTTGAGTGGCCCTGGATGCCTCTCATGCTCTGTGTAGTTTCCTAGCTAAAGGCAAATTGTCAGCTGACTATGCGCAGTTTTGGAGTTGAAGGCTCACTGTTGGGTTAGACTATGCAATTCTCAAGAGCAAGGTTGGCTTCCCTCAAGGATTGTGCAGTTCACTAAGGCATGTCTAGAACCAAGTTGAAACCAAGTGAAGAGATCGACTTGTGGGTTAGATAGAAAGGAAATTTAGAAAACACAAGCAGTAAGCAGAAAATAAAGGCCAATAAAAGCACAAGTACGCGGGTCAGCGTAAGATTAGCTGTTGTGATTTTAGGAGGAAGGCTCCAAAGCGAATTACAGGAAAAATTTTGGAGGGTAGTTGTAGCCGCTACAACACGTAAATAAAATCAAATTAATGTGTTTCGTAAACTATATCAAGAGTTTTCCTTGCGTAACTGATAGGTTTTATGTTTAGAAAATTAACGCGCTATTGTGCAGGCTACATAAGAATTTTGTGACTAAGAGAAAATGTGTGACAAGGTATATTATATCACAAGGAGATAAGGTAGGTCATGAAAATAGGATTACATTATTATGTGAAGAAAAGTATAAGCAAGCATATGATTTTCTTGTCATGGCTCAACAAGTTGAAGTAGTATGTGTCATTGTGGTGAACGAAGAGTAGCGGTTGTGGAGAAAAGAAAATTTTTAAAAGTAGGCTTGGGCTAGTCGTTGAGCAAAGAAATTATAAATGTCAACTGAAGGAATTTTCGATGCTACATGATTGTTGCGGAAGGTTATGGGAAAGAGAAACATCAATGTGCAAGGAAAATCATTAGTTTGTGCTATAGGGTCGAATAACATAAAATGGCCAAGTGTAAAAGGAAAGGGTGAAGAAAAAAATTGAAAGAGGGGACAAAAAAGAGCGAGATCAAGGTGTAGTTAAAACATATAAAGAAACACTAAAGAAGTAGGGGTAATTGGAAGGTCAGGGTTAGAATGTGAAAGGTTATGCGAACTACGAAAAGACAAGGAAATGCATGAGGATTTACCTAAAACCCTATCATGACAGTTGGTCTCACAGCGATGACGAAATCTCTAGTATCAGATCATGTTCAACTATGCTTCCTTGCGCTGACAAGCCAAGAAATTCTAGCGACAAGAGAGCAAGGTAAGAATGATATAGGTTCTTTCCCTTATATAGATTTTCCACATGTTCGAGAGCATTTGTTCGCATTAAATGCACTATCATCATAATATTTACGAAAAGGCTTAAGGTAGTGTGACAGGGTTTGAACGTCGCATTATCATAAAGGAAATTGTACTATCACGATTTTGTTTATGATGTGTTACACTAGGGAACAGTGCTATGTAGCACTAATGAATAGTGTTGCACTATGATAAAGTTTAACATGATCTGAAAAACAATAGAAACATGTGATATTCTCATTTTTCAAAAATTAGCAAGTGTAAACATTTGTCACTTAACTAACTTCGGGAAATTCAAAGCAATGGAGACTCCTAATTTTAGAATATGACGAAAATTTGGGGTTGTTTTAGTAGCTACAACAAAATCATTATTATTTTAAATTTATTTTCAATATAATATGCATATTATGATTTTTCTTTTGAGAAATTCATTTTCCTATAATCAAGACAGGTGTCATAGAGCCTGACCCAAAGAGTGTGAGAGAATTGAATCTATGACCTCTCAATAGTAGAGGGGCTTTTATCAATGAGACTCTACCAACTAAGCTAACCTCAGGGCAATATATATATATATATATATATATATATAGACAACAGAGAGAGAGATGGAATGTTGAAATTAATATAGCAATAAACATTTAACATTTACAATAATATATTTGTATTATAAATAAAACGTTGCAATTACATATACCATATACTTTATGTTTCATTAACTTATATTGGTAAACATTCATTATAGTTATCAATCCATATTATACATCAACATGATGAAACATTTCATATTACTAAAATTTGAGAAAAGAAAACATTAAAAACTAATTAAATAATAATGTTTATTTTTAAATTTATTATTATTAATATTAATTACAGAAAAAATTAATAAATATTTTAACACATTACATATATATACCACCTTAGATTCATTTTAGAAAATGTCAAGAAGGATCAAACTTTTTTTCATTCTAAAAAAAAATTGCACTTCAAAGAGATTTGATCCCTCTAAACTCTTAGTAGATTTAGATTAAGCTAAACATATACTACTTTAATATTAAATATTAATTAATTATATTCATATTTATTTATTTATTTTAAATTTATTTATTTTATGTAATTTAATATAGTATTAATAATTATAATTATTTTATTTTTTAATTTTAATTTTATTTAAAAGAATAAATTCGAATATCTTTGAACATGCATTAATAATGTTCAAGCAATAGGGCTTGAGAGGGCTTTGGATGGCAGTGTTACACATGACAAAGAACAACATAAGTTAGTTTGATTCAGTTTATGTTTGCCTCTCTCTATTGTCAAGAATCTATGCCCAAGTATTCTTCATCTTTTATAATACCCTGCACTTTATATTGTCTGAAGTCAATGATGTTGTTATATTTATATTTGGATGTGCACATGATTGATCATGATTATGTGCAGGTTTCGGCTTCCAAAAAAACCTACTCCCAAAGACACTACATACCAGATCATCAGTAATGAGATGATGCTAGATGGCAATCCCAGACTGAACCTCGCATCTTTCGTCACAATGTGCATGGAGCCTAAGTGCAATAAACTCATGATGATAGCCATGAACAAGAATTATGTTGATATGGATGAGTATCCTATTACAACAAAGCTATAGGTCTGTGCATGGATGCTTAGAAAATTTGAGATGGACATCGACATCCTCATGATCTGACGAATCATATAGAGCGTTTGATGAGAAACAAAAAAAAATCACCCTATGAATTTCCAGAAATGAAAGATGTGAGGTCAAGTGGATTTGGGAAGAAAGATTTGTCCTCTCCGCAATCAAATGAAAGACTGATATCCTACGTGTTTCGTGAATGATCAGAAGTGGAAACATCTGAGGATAAATTTTCACAAGAAAAATTAGAAATGGAAGAATCGCAGAAGATGTAAGAATAAAGAGGATGATGTATGGACAGAAGGAGGTCATCCTTCACTACAAATTCTTCTTCAGATTCCCACACATACTTATAAAAAATGATAGTGCATGTTTCCTGCCCCACACCAACTCCGTCCATAACTTGATCCTTGTGAACATCGCATGTGGAGTCTGGAACGGATGAACACGACACACAAAAATCTAGAGGACCAAAGGAACTAGTGGACAGAGATCGAGTAAATGATACCATGTGACAATCATTAGGCTTGTAGTCAAAATATGTGTAGAAATCCAAGGCAGGTGGGGTGGGAGGAGGTGACAATTCGACAGGTGGATTCGCAACTTCTCCCACCTTGTCCTATGGAGCTAGATCTGTTTGATGAGAAGAGGACGGAAAGTCACTTGTGGCAGCAACCTTGTCCATCTCATATTTAGAAGCTCTAACACTGAGATATGCTGGGAGGGGCTCAAAATATTCTAACTCATGTGGATTCTTTGAGATGTGAAGAAGATACTAAAATATTTCAGTGAGAAATTTCCAATCAGCGTCATCTTATGAAATAAAAACAAAGATGATGGAAGTGTTCATAAAAGTGCGCAACAGATTTGTTGGGTGATTTTCGCAAATTTAGAATTTTGTGATTGAGTGATTTACGGTCATAACAAAAGAAAGCATGGTATAACTCTCTGATCATGTGATTGAAAGAGTGTAATATATGTTGCGAGCAATGTGAAACACCATTTCTTAACACTCCCTTCGAACATGTAAGCGAACAACCCACAGGCATTGTCGTCTGAGGGGAATTCATTCTTGTCACAAAAACCCAAAAAGAAAACCCCATGAATTAACAGGATTGTTCTGTTGTCACCATCATATTTAAGTCTTGAAAATTCATCTATAACATCCTTCAACACTTCGAAATCATGAGCATGAGAAAAACATGTTAGGGTTTAGATTTTGATGTAAGTCGTGAATAATGTGCATATATTCAAAATGGATTTTGAGGGCTCAGTTTGTCATCTAGCCCTCCTTCTAGCACTACAAATGTTGATGATGTTGGACCCACCAACACTTAAGGGGATCTCCCCGTTAATAAGTCCCAACTATACCTCAGACCATTTGGAGTAGGAGTCCCAGCAGTGGGAGGTAATGTAGTTCCTTGGCCGTAGTAGCACGCAGAGACAAGTATGATGAATTTGTTCAGAATAAAGTGTGTGACATTCCAACGAGTCAAGTGAGATGCATGGGGGTTCTAACACATGGAGGGGAAAAGGAAGTGTGTCCCTTAGAATCTCGTAATTGTACGTAGCCTGAAAGGAGCACACGAGTAGAATGACATCACGATCTAGAAAGCAGAATAGTCCACAAACCAAAGTGGCGGGTTAATCCAACAACACACCTTCAACCAAATTCATACGATTGCATATAAAGTAGTTTATAAGCAAATGCTTAAGTTAAATAACTTACATTGCTAAAGAAACTGGAATAGTCCAACTACAATAATAACATATGCATGAAAACATACTAGCTCAGTTATATTATTATATGTGAAAGTTCCATCCACACATACACCATTGACAGCCACTAGCCCCAATAGTGGAACATTACAGTCAAGAACACTTGCTCCTCCAAAGAAGTATATTCACTCTATGTTGTGGAGAAGCTAAGGCTCGTCACAATACTCCCAAGCCTTCTCTAAGCCTAAGCCTAGCCAAAAGCTTGGCTCCCAAAATCATGTTCTATGAGTTATAAGGTTCTATTTATAACAAAAGGTGGGGTGACCCTTAACATTCCCCTCTGACTCTTTGACTACCCTCATGATTGTTCAACTTCTTTACAAATAACTCATTACGTTACATAGTGACTATTCACATTCCATTAATGACACTTGGAATTTCAATTACAACATATTTACAAATAATATACATTTTCCACATGTACCCATGTGAGACAAAATAGTTTAGAGACAACCTAATAAGGAAAAACACTATGACTCAAAAGTTTGGGGAAAGACAAACTCGGAAACATCCACTTGATGACTATTGGTGACATACTAATACCAAGCTTGGTATACTAATACTACTTGATAGTGTCCTTCTGATAGAGAATTATTGCATCCATAGCTTGTGGGTATATGGTCTTAGAACCCTTGTCCAACTCATTTTGAAGCATGCACAGCATGGTCTTGACTAGAGCAAGACCACCAATGTAGTTCTTTATATTTTCTGCGCTCATCTCAAATTCATCATTGGTGGCCTCTCGCCTTAGTTTCTCCATGTACTTTTCGATCTCTAGTCAGACTTGGTTCTTCTCCTTGCCTACAATGAGGGAATCGATTGACGTGATCTTGTGCATTCTCACCATGACATCCAAACTCTTCAACAATCATGCATATGAATCCTATATGCTATTGACAAACAGGTCAAGCTACTCATAGTTCTGGATATGCATTTGGATCTTTCCTTTGTCTAGCTCTGTCTGCGGCTTCATCATCTTGGGAAAGTGAAGCAAGGCTCCCTTGTATCTCATTATCCATTCTTGCACATGGGCGATAGTAGTGTGTATGTATCTGAGAGTTTGGAAAATCTTTATGCTCTACTGCTGGAAACCAAATAGATGAACAACTGCCTTATGCACGCTGAAAAATCCATCATAAATTTTCCACATGGTGTCCTCAAGACTTGATACTTCAACAAGTATCGTTTTCCTCATTTCTCCCATGGCGAATCCTGTGGATTGTTTTGCTTTTTGCCTAGCCGCTTGTAAGTTCTTAGCCATCTATTCATTCTCTGCTAACAAGAACTTGACATCTGAGCTCATGGCTCCTGCAAAACCATAGTGGCATCGACCATCGCAACTAGATGATTTCTGACATCTGGCACTATCACCCTTTCCTTCATAAATGCAGCCAATGTGTGATCATTTGGGAAAATATTTCTTCGTGCTTATATAATCTTTTGCTACAACTCATCAAATGATAGATTGTACACATCCATCACTAGACCATCATCAAGGAAAACAACCTCTCCTTGCTCGCTCAGGATTGGTTTTGATACTAGAGGTGGTGGAGACTGAGGGGTAATGTCGGATGCTCTCGGCATGAGGTCAGTATCTTGGTCCTATGGCTCCTATCCCAAATCCATGTCCATTCCTTCAACCATTTGCTCAATCTTCTAAGAAAGTTCTTGATCCTACATCTGCTCACCCTCTCCTTCATTTGTTGGTTTTTCTGACTCCTCAACCTGTATGGCCACAATTTTCTCTGTCATCACACCTTTCCCTTCTTCCTGATCATGTTTCTACTTCTCTCCCCTCTCTCTCCTCATTAGCTCTTATTCTTCTTTCAACTTCTTCTCCATTTCTTGCAACTTCCTTTCTTCTTCCTCCAACCTTTTCTCTTCTCTCTTCCTTAATTATGCTCTCTTGATGTGTTGTTTCCTCTTTTCCTCCACTACCAAAGCTTCTTTCTCAATGAGAGGATCTTATTTGAACTTGTAGCTTTGCTCAATCTCTAGGTTCTCGGCATCTTTGTTGGCTTACTGGGGCTTGACCTAGGTTCAGAAGTGATTTAGCCAAGCAAATCCCAATAATATTGGCCCTTTCGACAACAGTCCATGGAGCGCAGACTGAGGTCTCACCCGAAGTAGCATGGGAGGGTGCTGGAACCAGGTTTCTGCACCCTAGGGATGTCTTGATGAAGTTTCTGGAGGTTCGCGGTCTGAACCTATGCGCTTGCTCTACTCCATGCAATTGTATATCCTTCTCGACCTATGCCACTACCTCCGCACACCTCTGGAAGGGCACGAATAAATTTCTACCCTGATCTCTATTTTTACTGCACTATTATATTAGTGCTTAACTTATCTTGTGAGGTCCCAATATTCTTATTACTTCTTTCAACATTCAGGTAAGTGTGTGTAATCATAAACATTATAAATGCATAAAGATAAACAGAAACATAGATGCACAATATTTCGAATCAAACTTATCTTTATTAGTATTATTTTTCAAGTACAATCCCACTTACAGACCTGACTCAGCCCTGTGCACTTAGCTGCAGAGCCACTTCCTACTACTACGACCCAATACACTTCAACTTTTCCTCTTATGCTCTAACCATGCCTTCACATCTATCTATTACTTGCTTTCCAAAAAACCATCTCTACAATTAGAGCCTCGCACTATTTATACAATCCCATGGTCTGCGGACCATGGGTAGGCCGACACAACTTTACATTATTTTATAATTCTTAGGGCAGACAACCCTATGACTCATCCTAGACTTTCGTGCTCTGCGCCCGCACTTCGCGGAGTCTTACAATACAACTAATAAAAGCTCGAGCTTTAAGCCCCAAAACCTGATACGAAGGATCCCATGCCCAACAGGCCCCCAACACAATCAACATGACTCATCTCAAGTCACTCTGCTGGTGCGGCGATCTTGGCATGGAGCCCCTCCAACTGTGCCTGGGCTACACGAAGGTCCACAGCGCACTACTCTATTGTCTGCTAGATCTATTCTACTCTTTCTGTTGAATTCTCACTGTTAGGGGGAGATCCCTATCTTAAGGCATGCATCACCTTCATTTGTGCGAGCTTTCCTTTGATGTCGGCAGTGATGTGGTAGACCTCATCAATCCATGGCTGGACGCGTGCTTTAAGCACTGCCTCTTTTTGTCGTGCGACATCCATATGTTCCTTCAACACCTTTGCTTGTTGTAGCTTCGCTAATCGTTGGGTCAGGGCAACTGTCTATGTCGTTTCGCGCACTCTGTCATACTACACTTGGAGCTCCCATACTTCTATTTCTAGGCACTGTATGGTGGGGTCCTCCTATAAGGAAGTGAGGACCGCGAGGGATTCTTCCAACATTATATTACAATCCTGCACTACCTGTCCTATTTCCTCCAGCCCCTTTTGGATAGCTCCAGCGCGTTGTTCCCTAGCTTCTGGGGGCATGGATGATTGCGCCTTTAATCACAGTTCATAAATCTGAAGGTTGAGGTCCAGTTGTATCCTCGTTGCTTCCTCATTTTCCTTGCAGAATCCACTAGCCAATTTGTGAATTCACACTCCTACTGGTAGATCTGTGGCAATTTCTAGCTCTGGGGTGTAGCAACATGCTTCTTCTACTATCTGTTCTAGTTGCTGATTCTGCACCAATGCTTCATCACATTGTAAACTAAGATACTCGATGTTGATTAGTTGTTCACTGATCATTTGGACGGTGTGTCCTTCCCTAGCATGGAGTTTTGTCGTCGCTCCATCCTATAGTTGGTATAATATATCCTGCAGAAGGGCAGCCAAGTTTAGGCCAACTCCCTTGATATAGCCCACCATGGCTCTATCCTCCATGTTGTCCACTGTTAGTGCTCCTTCCCACAGTGTGACGGTGTTAGCCATTTTGGCTTGCAGCAACTGCTCCATTGCCAATGTGCCTGTGGCACCGTAAACGACTACCGTTCCCCCCTAGGGGGGTCGCACCTGAAGTTGTTGCAGCTACACCCTAAGGGATCCCAACACATTCTAATGCTCTGTCATTACTTCCTGGAGCGCTTCCCTGGTGACCTCGCGAACTTTGTCACCAATGTCGTATAGGTCACCCTCTATCAGTGTAATGGGTTCACCATCTAGTTTGGAAGCCTTGGTCTTCTTCCGTGGCCCTGTTCATTCTGTATCATGCAACCATTTCAGTTGTGTAGATTTCATGCTTGGGTCTGCACCTTCCGCCCTGTCTTCTATCCCCTATCTTGTGGTTGGGTCTGGGTCTCTATCCTCCTGTGTCGTGGTGGCCCTGGTTGTCGGTGCTACTCCTGCTTTTTCGACGGCCTTGGTCTAATATGCGGTGGCCATCGCTGCCTCGTAGGAAGCCCTTACCTCCTTAGCCAACTGCTCATTGCACTTCTACTATGCCAACAACTTGGTGGCATCCTTCTATTTTTTATCATTGTCTCATCGCATGCCACCAGATCTGGGGTGCACCACTCAGGTGGCCATGAGTCGAGCACAATGAAAATGACATCATCAATCACGATGAAAGGAATTTTGGTCCAAGTCTGCATTGGATCCTTACGCACCTTGATATACACATTGCGCATATCTGCCTTGAAGTCTGCAAAGTTCCGCAGACTATCGTACACTATGGGGATAGGCGTGGCCTTTTGTTGATCCACATCTGGATGCTCACCTCCATGAGCACCCAAAATATCTTGGTCTTATGGATTCGCATGGTGTTATTCATCGCCCAGAGCAATGTGTATTTTTCCGCCTCTAGCAGATCCTGTTCAAGCGGAGGGAACTAGCTATCCTCATGCAGTTTCCCTGTCACCAATAAGATAGACAAGAGCAACCACGCATAGTGGAAGGTCTTGCCCTACTCCTGAGATTCTTTGCAGTTGGTTAGGAATTCCTCACATAGGAATTCAACCCAGTTGAATTGGACCCCCTCCACTCATTTTTCGGCCAGTGCGACGACCATCACTAGTACTTCAGTGCGGCAACATTTTCTCATCACCTTCTCAGCCATTAGCTAGGTAGCTACGCGCACCTATTTGTCTTGAATGCTACTAATTACGTAGCCTCTCTACTTATTTTCCAACTTGTACCTCTTCTTCATGGCCTCTGCAAGTGCCGAATCTCCGCTTTTTCCAACTATTTCCGCAGGGTCCCTTCCTGTACAAGGAAGCCAAGAAATCTTATGAATAAGCTCCGTCGTGAGGGGAATAGGCTCCTCTAGCCACAGGTACCCATCGTGCACCATGCAAAGTAGTTGTCTAGTGACAAAGATTGTGATCGGTGCCCGATGAAAGTGTGGAATCCATAGTAGGAGGAGTAGCCTGGACTCCTCCACACTGCACAACAATTTCTGCAGCTCTAGCAATATAATTGACCCCTCCTTGCTCTGTTTCATGAGTTTGCTAGTCTCCAAATGTGGGAACTTTTCACTGTCCACGAGGTCCCAATCTTCAAATTTCATTGTGGGCACACGGCCCAAAACTGAACCTTCAAATAGAATTCCATCTGGGAAGAGCGGGGTTTGGAGTGCGCTCTTAACGGTATCCAAATCCTTGGATACTTTTTCTTTCGCTCTCCATGGAGGGACATACTTGGGCAGTTTTGCTGCAGTGCACACTGGCTGAATGTCTTCCTCCATTTCTTCATCCACCTCGATCTCTTCTAGAAAGCCTGGAGATCCTCCTCATCATCATCTGTCTCAAGATTAACAGTCTTTCTCTTATCTTCCATAGACAATTTACCAAACCGTAGATTTCGCAGAGACATGCGGACTGGTCCTGCTGCCTATGGATCCTTTTTGGGCCTCGCATCTAGGGTAATTTTGGAATTTTCGGTGCATCCCCCATCGGTAGCGTAGGGCTCTACACGGATTCCTCAATTTTCAACATCATTCTATTCAGGAATTCCTGCATCTCCTTTGGCAATGTCTCAAACACTGAACTTGCTCTCAAAGCCCCCAAATTTGTAAGGTTCATACCCACTTGATAGCGCAACAACTGAATTCTTAAAATGCCAAGGGTTGTTCGCTAGAAATCCACCTATGATTTATAGGCCTTTTTTAATTCAAATTCGACCATTCCCCTGATATTCAGCTCATTAATGCTAGATTGGCAGCAGATCGTCCCAAATCTAGTTTTGACTGTGTGTCTTAATTTCCCACTGCTCACTCCTTATTGTCTTAAATTGGACATCTTGTCATGAACAGTGACACCAATTGTCACTTCCTAGCCTACCCGTGCGGTAGCGCAGTCCCCTATGTGTGAGTGTGACCCCTGTGACATATTGTTCTTGCACGCAACCTCCTTATCGCGCAACTCCCATACATACTCTTTTATAGTCCCGCACTCTCTTTCAACTGCTTGGAGCATTAAGACTATGCTTCCTACGGATAGTCAGGTGGTCGCACCACCTGTGCGAGGCTTCAACTCACCTTCCAGTCTAGTCCGCGGGCACTCCTCAATTACCCTCACGACAGTCAGCACCGCGCATTCTCCCTTATGTGGTGTGCTCCCATATCTTGTCCTGTCATTCTATGAACGCAACATGCTTGCACGATTTCAATTTCCAGTTTTTTTATTTTTGCATCTATTAACATGCTTTTCTTCCTCAGTTGTACCTGATATTCTTCTAGTTCGCAAAGCTTAAGGTTCCCTCATCGAATGGCTTCCTGTAACTACATAATTCCTTTGTCCGGGTCCTCATGTGCTATCCCACCTGTGAGATCCATTGTGTGAGGATTCCTTTCTTCCAAAATTATGGTCTCAACTTTGTTCTTCAGCTTCGGAATCACCTTCGTGCTTAGGTTTTTGCACATGGCCCTATAGGCCCATTGAACTGCTGGTATGCCCAGGTCCAATCAATTCATCTCACCTGGTGAACTTTATTCAGGAATCCGCAAACCTTATTGAATGCCTCTAAGTGGAACATTTATGGTGCGCGTCACCTTTCTTATTGTTGTGTCCTGTTCCGATTTTCGATCCTTAGTTTAGGGTGTGCTTGTGTGGACTGCACATCCACATCTGTACCCATCGACATAGGTGGGTGTGCAAGCTGCTCTGTCCTAGCTACTTGAAATTCATTCGAAGCTGGGGGCTTCCAAACCATAGGCGCATCATCCTTCTACATCTGCGCCAGTCCTCAAAGTTTTCTTGATGTGTAAGGCACCATCGTGCAGGTGTTGCGCATAGTGCCCATTTCAATGCATCGAACCGTTGTTGTTCTGGTATTGTGCTTTCAAATTTGCTCAAGAATTCATCCACCATTGTCAATCCATCATATGTTGGTAGCTCTCATGCCTCTGTTGTCACGCAACGCAATGATCTAATCATCATGTTGCAATTCAGCATTGTCACTTCGTGCAACTGATTCTACCAGCACTCTACTTCTTCATCTGAATCTGAAGTGCAGGAGCTTTCATGCTCCCATGAGATCCTCCCATGTG
The DNA here is from genome assembly GCA_000404065.3 of Pinus taeda. Lineage (NCBI taxonomy): Eukaryota > Viridiplantae > Streptophyta > Pinopsida > Pinales > Pinaceae > Pinus > Pinus taeda. The sequence goes on along the minus strand of APFE030007553.1, from coordinate 27,762 downwards.
CAGTCGGATTCACCCAATCCTGGTCTTGTGCGGTTATCTTGTAAATACAATCAATATCATCGTCGTGCATTAGTTCATTGTAACGCACTCCTTCGGCTGGGTCCAGTGGGACTAATACACGTAGCAACTTTTTCTCGAAGATCATTTTGCGCTTCTTCAGATTGACGACTCCATTCATATTAGTGGCCCAATATATTCCTAACAATGTAGGATAGGGATTGTTGTCATCGACAATCTCTATCACTTCAAAATTTGTCTATGTTCTCGCACCTTCAATATCAACTGTTACCCCTTCCAACCTTCCCATGGGAAAAATCTTATGTTGGTTTGCCATTCGTAATTGAATAGGCGACCACTGTAACGCGGGCCTGCCCATATGTTCCCATGTTTGCTTCGGTAATACGTTCATGTCTGAACCCAAATCTAGGATTACCTAGTCCATTCCATATTCCCCAATCTATACAGTCAACCTCATTTCTCTTCCAGTGCATAATGCATGCTTCCCCAATTTCCGAATGATGCACAATTCCCCTGACCCTTGCACACCTGGTGATCAGTTCTTATAGTCCTTTAACTGCCTTGTTGTCGCGCAGTAGTTTCATGCATGTCTCCAGAAAGGTAGTAAGCATTGAAGGATCCATTCCTAGCTCTAGTTGATCCTTACTACCTAAAGTGGAGGCCTCGGTGAAGCTCTTCTTATCTTCCATGAATGTCTCCTTTGCATGTTCTAAGTCAAACTCGGGTTCCTTTGCAAGAGCCTTGCAAATCCATGTACTTTCATCTGGCTACTTTCCCTTATCCTCTCCCCTGGTCACACCACTTCTAAGCATCATGTTTACATTTGGGTGCTTTTCGCGCAGTTCAGACCTCATCATTTGTATATTCTAAGTCGGGGGAAGCTAGAATACCCCTTTTTCACGCATCTTTGTGATCAATGTAGGACAGCCTATTGTTTCATTATCAAACTAAGCACAATACATATATGATATCCTCGTCCAGTTGGTACAGTCACGGGCATAGTTCCCTGGTCCTCTGCAATTGTAACAAATTAATTGTCTGCAGCCCCTTCCTGGTCCCATTCCGCCTTGTCCTCGACCTCGCCCCTGAAATCTAGCGCGCGCCATCCATACATCTGGTTCGAGGGCTTGTGTTTCAGTCTTCATTCTATAGGATGGGGTCTGATCCATCATTAGCTCGTAATTGCGGAAAGTGCGCTCATTGTGGCCTACTGACCTGCAGAAATCAAAAAACAATTGATGGGGTGTCTATGCATATTTATGCAGCGTATGACAATTGTCCGTCATGTGTTTCCCTCCTATCTGATAGATTGTGCACCAAAGCGGGTGTTGCGCTTGACCCTGCCTACGCCTCTGGTCTCAATGGCATTGGCCCTCCTCCTACCAAGTAGTTCGCGAACACTAGACAATGATCCTTGTCATGACCCTGGCCTTTGCTTTTTATGCACCATACTTCCTTGTGCGCCTCTGGCTGTGGTGTCATATCCTGCTTCAAGATTTGCATTTCCAAACACAAATTTTGTAGTTGCGCATGGATTTGCTAAACTCCCAACCTAGGGTCCTGTATCAAGGTCTCATGTAATCTCATCGCCATCTCCAACACTTCGGCCTGGGTAGAAAGTTTCTGCTGTGACAACACCATCCTCAAGTGTGGTGTTAGAGATGCCACAAACCTTGCGCAATGTTATGCATCTATTAGCAGCATATTGGCCTCGTGGATTGTACTCTTCAGCCTTTGGTCCAGGTCTCAGGGGGTCTCACTAGGAAGCATCACAATCTCTAAGTCTCTTTAAAACCAATGATTGACTCTGTCTCTAATTTTGGCCTGCTAAATTCTCTGTTCAACGCATTCTAGATCTCTTTTATCCCTACGTTTGAATGGTCGTTAGAGTGCTTGATGTACCACATTAATGCGCGATCCTACAACGCGCTCACCAATGTAGCCCTCTTAATGTTGTCGTCTGTGACACCTTGTGCTTCCCATACTGCTCTTACCATGAACCAAAATTGGTCAAGATCCTCATTCCCTACTCCTCTAAATACTGGTAGTTTGATCACACTCGCCATACTGAACCGTGGGGATTGTGGAGGTGGAGATGGGGGTGAAGGAGGTGAAGTGGGTGGTGGTGTGGGTGGTAACCATGGAATTTGTTGCCTTATCAAATTGACCACGCTTCTCGGAGAAACTTTCATGAGCTCGTCCTTAAACTCCCGCGAGGGTGAAATTAGAGGCTCTTTTCTAATTCTTCACTACTTCCGCTTCTGTAGATTCTTCCACTCCGTGTAGTCCCAAACATTAATTTATTCACATAACCCACTTTTCACATAACAACATCTTAATCCAAGTATTCAAAGATTTAATTTACTTACCTCGCATTCTCTTGAGAAAACGTCGCTCTGCCTCGTTGTAACTGATGGTGGTGTCCACTGCGAACTCAGTGATAAATCCTCCTATTATTCGGTTAAGCCAGTGGTCCACAACTCGCACTATCTTATCTTCTGAGGCTTCCAATCTGCGCGCTAGTTCTGGATTCCACACTATCGGTTGGTCGAGCCTACACCTTCCCTGACTGTCAGCTAAACTCACAATCCACTCATACAGTTTAGAAGGAAAGGATGAAAAGAAAATCTCATGGATTTCCATATACACGTAGTGATCCAACCACTTTTTCTCAGATACATGTGGAGTTTTGTTTTCCTATGTCGTGAACTCGTGAATCTTCTTGCCCAACCACTCTTCAATTTCGTTCTTTGTTGGGTTCCAATGGCACGACATCAGATATCCCTTATGTAGATCCCGGTCCTGACAACGAAACCATTTGTTGGCTTAATGGGGCATGACCCAGGTTTGGAAGTGATTTAGCCAAGAAAATCCCAGTACTACTGGCCCTTTTAGCAACAGTCTGCAGAGCGCGAACTGAGGTCTCACCCAAAGTAGTATGGGAGGGTGTTGGAACCAAGTTTCCGCACCCTATGAATGTCTTGATGAAGTTTCTGGAGGTTCGCAATCTGAACCTACGTGCCTTCGCTACTCCGCGCAACTATCTATCCTTCGCAACTTGTGCCACTACCTCCGCGCACCTCTGTAAGGGCACAAAGAAAGTACTACCCTGATCGCTATTTCTACTGTGCTATTATATTAGTGCTTACCTTAATTTGTGAAGGCCCAATATTCTTATTACTTCTTTCAAAATTCCGGTAAGTGTGCGTAATCATAAACAATATAAATGCATAAAGATAAACAAAAACATAGATGCACAATATTCCGAATCAAACTTATCTTTATTATTATTCTTTTTCAAGTACAATCCCACTTACAGACCTGACTCCGCCCTGTGCACTTAGTTGCAGGGGTCCATGCACTCAGCTGCGGTCTCTACTAGGCCTCTGCACACTCAACTACAAAGCCTCTTCCTACTACTACGACCCAATACACTTCAACTTTTCCTCTTATTCTCTAACCATGCCTTCGCATCTAACTATTACTTGCTTTCCAAAAAATTGTCTTTACACTTATAGCCTCACTCTATTTATACAATCCCATGGTCCACAAACCATGGGTAGGTCGACACAATTTTACATTATTTTACAATTCTTATGGTGGACAACCCTATGACTCATCCTATACTTTCACGCTCCACACCCTCACTTCACAGAGTCTTACAACACAACTAACCAAAAATCAGGCTTTAAGCCCCAAAAATTGCTACGAGGGATCCCATGCCCAATAATCTTCCTCTTACCCTTTTCTTGTGTCGGTTTGCTGCTTATTGTTGTTGTTGTTGTTGCTTCCTGTGGTGCTACTCCCTACAGAGAATCTTTCCATTCTTTGGCTATACTAACTGGTTCATTGAGCTTGGAGTGGTTGTAACATTACTTCCAATGGTCCTCCTTTGCCCAATGACATGCCCCATGGATTCATGGATAATACACCCTTGCACAATGGTTCTTGCAAATCTCATGGGGATCATATGGATTATAATCTCTGGTGCCAAACTCAAACTTCAATATCTCATTGGCTTTGACATCTGCATCCTTCAAGCTCTTAATATCGTACAATCCAATCCACAAATGAAGAGCAGGCCATGGTGCCTTCTTCCTCCTATGCAGCCATGTTGATAACCCTATGGAGATGTGATATGCGACCTCTTGCATGACCAACTTATACATGGCATACCTTGGTAGAACATGTGGAGGCTTCTCTCCACCAAACATCCTAATGAAGGTGCCACTGAGTGAGGCACACCAATCTGCAATGTTAAGTATTGCCACCATCGCTTCCTTGAACATGCAAGGTGGATCCTGCTCAAATATCAACTTGTACACTAGGGTGATGAAATGGTTAGCTGGCCTCATCATAACTCCTCAGTAGTTGCACTTGGAAATCAACTTGCAATAAATATTAATGGCATGCTCCTGTGTTGTCCATATCCAACCCATGCCAGGAAACTGATGTTAGGCACAGATTGCATCAAGTAAATACGTGTACATGTAGAATCTCACTTGCTCATCCTTGGGCGGATTCTGAGTGTTAGTCACATGGAATTTGAATTGATGAGCCAACAAATCTGACAAGTTGAATGGTTTTCCATCATTCACCAACTGGTCCAACACAACCACCCAATTCTGCAGAAATGTCTTCGTTCTCTCTTGACCATACAATCTGCATTCAAATATGATCAAGAACTAGTAGGCCTTCCTGAGTGACTTCGTTTTGTAAACATGATTGGGTGTCGATTAAACTTCTATGGATCTTTCACCCAACACTTTATAATATACCTAGTGTTCACATAGTTGTGGGTGGCATAGAAAATTTCATCCATGTGGTTCACCAACTGAGGTAAGTGATACATGTGATGATAATTCTCTATCCTAAATGTAGCAAGTTGGGTTCCACTAGCACTACTCAATGTCATAGTCTCAAGATCTATGTGTGAGACAATCCAGTGAATGATGTCCACACATGGGAAGGTCAGGTAACTACATGCAACCTTATGTATGTCTAACCAGTGGATATTGACATACACCTTCCAGTATTCTAGATCTACCTTGAAGTATCCTATAAAGATATCCTTGATTTCTTGCCATGTTAACTTCATGCCCTTCTCAATGAACAGTTGAGTGTCTGCATAAACTAGAAAATTCACTGACACCTTCTCAGCTACATCCCGAGTGCTACTTTTAGCAGTATCCTCTAATGTAGCTCTCTTGGAAGCCATGTTGCCTAACTCTTGGAGTGTTTCTCAACAACTGTTGTACCTGGAGAGAGAGGACACTCATGGCATGAAAATATTAGCATGAAACCAATTTCACTTCAAGAACGGATCAAACAACAAATTGGGCAACTACTGGGAAGAATTACGCAATACTAGCTCTCAGAGGTGACTAACAACCAGTTGGTTCTGCACATTGCACATTCCTAGTTTCCAGTGGGGAGGTGATGCTAACTGGAACTACATAATGCACAATTCAGCCTTGATTAGACTAGCTAGGATTGCGCATTGCACAATCCTAGTGACTGCACATTGCACAATCATAGTGACCAAGGCTCGGAACTGGCTCTTGGAACTGCATAGTGTGCAGTTGGAGCCAGGCCTTGGCAATCTCTGCAATTTCTAAAGCCAAGGAAGAGCCTTACGATCTAGAAATGTGCAATGCATGTCTGAGAAGATTTAGATCTGAGCCAAGGAAGCTCAGATCTACCCAATGACAACATGAAAATGAGTAGATCTAAAAGTGAAAGTGAAGATGGGGTAGATCTGAGTGAATGATGATGTGTGAAACTAAAACGAGTGTAGGAATCAATCTGTAGGAATTTACAGGGTAAGTTCCTCAGACAGAAAACCAAAAGGACACCGCTCACAAACAGATCACAGATCAATACACCAGTATTTTGACGTGGTTAAAACCCTTAGAGAGGGAAACAGTCCACGGCCTGTGCCAACGTGGCCACTTCAGGCAATTTATTAATAAAAGAATGAAATTTTACATAAGCTTCTCTCATGAACAGTTAACCTACAAATGACCCTCCATGCTCTTTAAATAGAGATCATGGACCAAGCGGGTGTTAAGCTACGGATGAAGTGTCGGTAATACCGAGGAGAGAATGAACCGTCAGATCACTACATATCATGACCGTCGAATTGTAAGTTACAAAAGTACATAGTAAAGAAACACACTTTACCTAACTCTATGCTAGACCAAGTTATACTTAACTATTTCCTATGTGTTGGAATATCCTAACAGTTATTGCAAGTAGCTAGAGAGGGTTTCGATGTTGGACATTGGATAAACCAATGCTCCCCATGTGTTTCATGACATGTACTAATCGCATCTTGTGGATCCTTATCTCTGGTGATGCGATTGTTGACTAATACCTATGGGTTTTGGTGTGACGACAATCGTGATTCCGAATAAGTGTTATAAGAGTGTAGGTCACGAGTTCAATACACACTTGACTCACGTTGGGGAGGAGTTTGTTGGACATTGGATAAACCAATGCTCCATGTGTGTTTCGTGACATGGACTAACTGTCTCTGGTGGATCCTTATCTCTGGTGATGCGATCGCTGACTAATACCTGTTGGTTTTTGTGTAACGAAAAGATTGATTCCCAACATTCGAGCCTTCTTAGTGATTCTCAGATAAATTTTTTATGACCATATATGCATTCATGACCTGTAGCTTACATGTTTTCCGTGTGTTTGTTGAAATGTCTGTTATGGATTATGCAATCTAGGTCAAGTTCTTATTTCATTCTTGAATGATTGGCATTATCATCATGTCAAATATGTTTCTAGAAAGTTAAAGGAAATTCTGGGAAGTGGACTAGAGGTTTGCCTTAAAAGGTGGGACAAATCCATGGACTACATGCTCAAAATTGAAGGATTTAGGCCATAACTGCATGGAAGCAGGCCTATGTGTGTAGTTGGACACCTATAACTACACCCTTGCCTTATTGTGCATGCGGTTGGGGTGTTAGGTCAGTGAAAAAGGGTTCCAGCTTAGGGATTGATCACCTCGGGTAGTTATCCAACTTCTGAGTGATATGTAGGCACTGTAGGATATCAGTTTGTGGTTAGTTTGTAGGCCCCACTTCCTTAACGATAACACTGGAGGTTGGGTCGTGTCATAGTGACACTTGTTCCATGTTTACCCTGACGAGTTTGTGAATTTGGGAAAATATGGGAGGGGTGGTTACATTCAAATTGTATTTTGAATTTATCTCCTTACTATTTTACTCAAATTTCGAGTGGGAGCACTCATTGGATACAATTTAATTTTGCATCGAAGGAGTACCCATGTTGCATAACTTCGACAGACTCACATTTTTTCATGTATTTCACATTTTTTGTGTAGTATCGAAGGTATGAAACATGGGTACTCCTTGGATGCAAAATGAAATTGTGCATCCAACAAGTTCTCCAGCTCAAAAGTTGAGTAAAATTGTAGGGATATAAGTTGAAAATACGAGTTGAAAAAGTATATTTTTTTTCTTTTTACCTTTTTAGTCCAAAAATGGTGAATCATCCCCAATGGTTGACCTCATAATTTCTCTAATGTCATGTCTGTTAGGTGAGAAGCATATGGATGATGCAAGTGGCACATATATATGGCATATCATCAACTAATGGTGTCTAGCAGGGGTCGTTGGCTGTCAAATGTAGGAAAACAAATTTATCCTATGGGGTTACCCATTTTGGTGGGTAATATCTGACTCTAAATTAGGGACAAGAGTTTAATTCAAAATGCAAGATCCAATAGTTCGAATGGGGATTTCATGAAAACTCCAACAATCCATGGGCTCGCAGACCTGTAACCTTCACATTCCAATCAACTTGATTGGGAGCATGTGGACTAGGTGTAGGATATCACCCATGTTTTATATGATGAAATAAATCCATTCGAAAAATAAAATCTATGTTGGCAAATGCAATTTACTCTATGATGAAACACAATATGAAATGCAAAATGTTAGAATGCTCACAAAATATGCAATGCAACTACTTCAATCAACGCTTAGCACCTAAGTATAGCCATATAACTAATGCAACCAACATATCATTAAATCAATATCACATCTCTTTCCCCTATGCCTATCCAAGGGATAAACAAAAGAAACATCACAATCATCATAATATTCACTTACCAGACCATAAAGATGGGAGGTGGGAAAATAAATATACCATTGAGGGGAAACCATATTTCACTTGCTTCTGATGATCCTTTGTTGCAACCAAAGTATAGAGTAGTCAATGATTGATTTATGAAAATTTTCTCAAGAGATATATCAGTCATACAACTCTCATTGATGGCCTTATGACATGATATGAGTGGTATGATGAAGAATATAGTTGGGGAACAAGAAGTAGATAACTAGGCTTCTCATCAAATAATCAAATTCAAAAGGGTCAACTAGTACCAACTCATCATGTTCAAAATTCAAGCAACCTGAATATGATTGAGGGATGACAACAAGAAGATCTAAGAATGACTCAAATACATCAATGATCATATATTTTTGATTATATGGAGTGTACAACAAGACAAGGTCATTGTTAACATCATCATCAATATCATAAATTGAATTCTTGTCAAAATTATCCGTACTCATATCCCACTTCCCTTGTTCAATATGTAGGAAATCATAAATGATATGCTCTAGGGAATTTATGGGATCACCATTTTCAAGGTATTTGGAATGTGAATCATAAAACGTAACATCCATGAAAAGGGGGGATCTTACCTCATATTCACTTATCGGAGTGTCATCTTCAACATGATTATCACTATTCTCCCTTCCTGGATCATATTGAATGTCACTTTCAATGTGTTTATCTTGATGATGTAGAAAAGACTCATCCTTTTGCTCATGGTATTCTTCTTCATCACAACTCCAATTTCTTTAATTGATAGAAAGATAAAAATTATTATGGTTTTCTTCTTTTGGATGACAATGATCTTCAAATTCTTCAACGTAATTGAGGAGTTGTTCTTCTTGGAGAGCCATGGTAAAGTCTTAAAAGACAACTTCAAAATGACACATTGGTCCCGAATACTTAAGGAGTTCTTTAATGAATACCTTCATGGAAGGGATGCTTTTAGGTGTACAATAATGTTTAAGCGAGTCTCTTTGATAATCTCCAAAGGAATTAATTAAAATCCTCATGAGAGCATCCTAATGAACCATGTTGATCTCTGAAGTGTACTTGATAAATCTGGCAACATGATCCATAGCTGAAGAGGGATCACCATTAAATTTTGGGACATTTTTCATAGAACTTGTAGCCCATCAATTTGTGTATCTAAGAATATCCTTGACATCCAAAGTAGGGTATGTCTCATGTAGATCGCAAGGAGCCATTTCCTCGAGTCTTTCATAGAAACCAAATGTGGAGTTGCCAGGGTGAACTTAAAATGCCTTAATAAATTCTCGCTTCACCCTACATGCATGGAAACATTTTAAAGCTCAATTGAGAACTAGGTCTTCTTTCTTCTAATGGAGTTGTCAAATCAAAAAAATTATCCTTGTTTATGGGATAAGCTTAGCTAAATAAATGGATCTTAGTCTTCAAATTTATAGGAGGTCGACTCAAATCCTCCCTTGCAACTATGCCAAAAAGGTTTCCTCAAAATCTAGCAAGTCTTGTGACAAGAAAAATCACAAGGCGAAGACTAGACCAAGAGACAACAATGAGGTGTTGTCCACTGTCACCATAGCCACCACCCCCTACTCTTTTCCGAATTCCACCACTAGGTAGGCTTCTCTTTAGTAGGTCACCTATGAGTGATATGCTAATTCCAAGGAATAAAGTGACAAGATAGGCTTGTAGAGGACAACTCATCCCAGGGACAAGGCTCAAACAAGATAAGGAAATTCACATCCTCCAATGTAGTTTATTAGGGCAAAAATGATTTAGGGATTGATGAATACTAAACCTAATGAATCAACCTAGAATCACAAGGCCAAGAAAATGATTCAAATCAATGTGTATTAGCAACCAATGGAACAAGAAGCCTTCAACAATCCCCAAGTTTAAGCCTAGGGAAAACTAGGGCTTTTCTATGACAAGATCTACCTAGGGAAAAATAATTTAGCTTTGAAATGGATGTATTAACCACTAAAGGGGTTGATTTTGAGGCAAGCAACACTCCTTCCAATGTTGAATATTTCCACATGGAAATTCCTTCAACCCTACTCCAATTCGTTCCTTAGCTCTAACTAGTGACTTGTCATTGAGGGGATGAAAATTAGATTAGGAGAGAGAAAACAAGATTTAAGGAATTTTTTATAGGTGATCAAGAAAGAGAGGAGGCCAGTGCCTAGTCCTTGGGACAATGGAGTCTATGGGATTGTAAAATATGCTATATCTTGGTAAGGAGTAAGCTAATGATGAAACCTTAAGTTTCAAAACCCTAGATATTACCTTTTTGAGGGAGAAAAATCAATTGGGAGAGCTAATTTAAAGATTGACCATTGGGATTGTCATCCACATTCTAATAGTGAGTAATGCATACAATTCTATCATCTAGATTCATTCAATGTTTTTCAATAATAACTAGCACAATAGAAACCCTAGATAATTAACTATACCATACATTAAAGACAAGAACAAAATTTTATTAAATCCAACGCACACTTACAAGATATAATTCATGTACAAGCCTTTATTGCTCCAAAGTAACATCTCCAAGATGAAAGAAATGACTCCAAATAACAAGGTAAAAAATCTCCAAGAAGGCTGAAATAGTCACACGTGATGATGATCCAATAAAATGAGCATATCATCTATTTATATGAGTATTATGACTATTGATTAACCTAACGAATCCTATAGAACAAGTTTGATGCTAAAATATGCTTGAGTTACAAGCCAACCCACTAGCTTTATCAAAAGTTTCCCTAATTAGGCCACATGTGTGAGTCGTAAGCTCTCTCATGTTGATGTCATCAACAATAAATTCTACAATGCCATGTCTAAGGGTGATGAGGTATCCAAGAAGGTGTAGATGCCTGTGAAGTCCATGATTTGAGGGTTGGCCCTCAAATTCACCTCATTACCCTCTGTGGGGTCCCAAGATATAGTTGGGGTGCCACAAAGTGGCATCCACAGGTCTCTAATTTCTAAATAAGGCCTCCTCTACTTCTAGCATTAGGGTGTTCTTAGGTACAACAAGCCTTCCCTAGTCTTTTTGTTGGAAATACTAAGAATGTTGGGGGGAGGGAGAATCAATATTTCACTTCTATTTACAATTTAGTATCAAAATAATTAACCAATAACATCACATCAAGAAATACACAAGAATTATATGAGTAATTTATTTATATTACAAGGGAACCTACAAATTCTAGTTTACCAGCGACAACAGGAAGGGCTACAAACCCAATATATTTACTAGCCACTATTGGAAGGAGCTACAACACCTACTTTACCAACATCCACTAGAAGGAGGTGACAACCTCCTGAAGGAAGCTACAACTTCCTTGCCTAGCACCACCTTGCCACCATTCACCATAAAGAGAGAATGAAGAAACAATCTTGGGCTCTTGTACTAGGGACTGTCCCAATTTATGATAACCTTCGAACACTACTACCTTGTCTTTAAAAATTCTCCTTAAATATCCAATACATATACTTGAATTCTGATTTCCAATATTGAGAAATTGCAATCCAATATAAAGAATTTAACACATACCTGACAACAGTTGCTTAAGTACACCTTAATACAAACTTCAATAAATTTGGAAAAACCCTAATATTGGGCCTCAAAATATGCCTCAATACTACTCCACAACTAGGGTAGACAAAATGTATCAAGAGGGTTCAGATTCTGGTCTTGACTTTGTCTCAAAATTAATTGGATAGCAGCCTCAAAAATTTGGATCTCTGACTCAAACTTTTCTCAAGTTTGGACCTCTGCTTTAGTCTTAGAGATATTTTGGATTTGTCCAATAATGTTTTCTTCAGAAGGGGACTTAGTGCACCTTCAATCTTCAACTAGTTTCAACATCGGATCTTCCTTGAACCAATGCTTTGATTAGCCTCAAGATAACTGTTTTGTTTCCACCAAATTGCCTCAAGAAATAGGTTGAATGGTAGCATAGAGATGCCATAGGCCAGGGTTTGGATATCTGCCTTAGAAGGTTGCCCATATACCTATAATTTTCCATAGAATTTAGCCTTCCTTATGAAATTGAACAACCTTCTACTTGGATTAGAAATAACCTTAGAATTTAGGTGTCTCAAGATTGGATCTACCTTAGAGATCAGTTACAGGGCCAAAATTTGCCTCAAATTTTAGTTTTAGGTCCAAAATTCAACTACCTTAGATGTCAGTTACAAGGCTGAGGTTCTATCTTAGAAATCTTCCTCAGAGGGCTGAAGGTTTTGTCTCAGAGAGATGCCTTAGGGAGATTAAATTGTGCCAAAGTGAAGCCCAATGATTCCTTGGAAATATGTACAAAAACTTCTTTAGCCACATCTTCTCAACTAGTCATTGTTAGTGAAATATCATGCAGAGAAATGTTTCCAAATTCGCTCAAGAAGAGGTGCTTCAAATGCAGTTTCCTTCATATCTTCAATGTAGTCTGATCCTCAGGCTTATTTACATTATTTCTTTGTTCATATCCATGAATTTTCTTGCTCAAAGTACCCATGAGTTGCCCTTATTAATGCACTTTTAAGAGGGCTAAATTAGAGCTGACATGAACTAGAAAATTATAAATTTTCCTTTGAAAAGGCATGTCTTTTGCATGAGCCAACTTGAAGGATATGCTACTAGATTGTATTGTAAAATGATACTTTTAGCCTGTTAAAAAATTAATTTTTGTCTTTCAGTAATCGAAGTTTCAAGACTGATTTGGATAGAGGATTTTAGGTAATTTGAATTTGAATTTTGACCTTCTTTAATGAAATAATGAGAACATGAACTTGTGGGGCAAGATTTGGTGATACATTTATCCATTTGGGGTACCGAAATTCAAATATAAATATATATTGGGTGTGTGTTATATTATCCCCACAACTAGTCGCACGCGCGGGGGGGCGTAAGACCCCCTTGTTCGTTGCGCTAGGTGCAATGCCTCGAGAATTTGTTTTAACCCTATAATAGGTGGGCGAACCTACCTATGGTTTTGTGCATGGGTTTTGCACATGGTTTTGGGCATGATGGTTTTTTGCCCATGGTAATTTGTAGATCCGGTCAAGGGAACTACAATTATGTTCTAATCCGGGGTTAATGGATTGGGGTTTATGAATGATTCAGTGTGTATATAAATGTATTGTACATTAAAATGAAGATAATGAAAAATCAATCTAGCAGTCTCAGTTTTGGGATCCATGGGAAAATCTCTATGTATATTTGATTTATGTTTTATGTTCTCGCCATTGTTTATTTTCTATTTTCAGAATTCGTTTGCAGTTAATTTATGTACAAGGTTAAGAAATACAATATCTCTACAACCAAGAGGACCCACAAGATGTACCATGTGTCAAACAAAACGGTGTGATGAGGGATAGCAATCCAGATGCTTTATATCCAAATTCACTATCTTTTGCATGCATATGATCAAACAATAGATTGCTCATTCACCCTTTGACATCAATGAAAATTTCTTCCAACAATCTCCCCCTTTGTCATTGATTTCAACACTCATGATCCCCCTGTCATCAAGCTTCACTTGTCATCATGCTCCCCTTGTCTCAATGATTTGCTTCCTTTTCCATCCTCTTTCCCTCTCCCCCTTTGATATTAATGGAAAAAGGTTGTCTTGAATTTGATGGGTTGATCCCCCTCATGGTTTTCCTTCTTTGACATGTTTTCTTCTCCAAACCTTAGTGGTTTTTCTTTCTTTCCTAATCTACTTAGGAGTTCCCTTCATTTCATATTTGTAGTCTCATGCAATATGTCCAAATTTATGGAATTTAATTTTTGTGTGTGTTGTACTTGAATGATGGATCAAATGTTGTGTACCTTTCATTGGAGAACCCATTAGGGTTTCCTACTTGTCTTCTTGTAAACACGCTTCTATGGTTTTGTTGATATCCTTTGTAGTTGAACTTGCTATGATATTTGAAATCCCTAGCCTTATGCCGAAAAGTTTTACATGAATAAAAACAACCAAGAGATATACTTTGGTACCTTAGTGATTTGGATTGCCATGATGATCTTCTGAAATTGTTCTACCTTGGAGGAGGTCTAGTATTTTGTTTCTCTTCTTGATAAGGAATATTCTTGAGAACACTATCGTATATTCTTAGATTGACAACTTCATGCTTCTTATGGTTCTCAATTGGACTTTTTAGGACAAAGATTCTTCTTTTAAGTTTTTCTTCAAATTTCTCCTTTGGGGACTTGGTGTTTGCGTCTTCTTTTTTGAAGGTCCAATCGAAGTTGATTTCTTGCAACTGACAATTTTATGTAGCCCTTGCAAGCCTTTCAACTTTTTATTGAGCTTGTTCACTTCAACCCTTAATGATACAACTTCTTCTTCATGCTTCTGGAAATTTTCTTCCTTCTTCTTTAGCTGGAATTTGGTCACTTCATTTTTTTTTGCTTCTTCAAGCTGGGTCTTCAAGGAGATAATTTCTTCTTTAATAATTCTCTCTTATTGATCAAATTCAATTTGTAGCTTGATAAAGTCTTCAAATTTTTCTTTAAGATGAATTTCCAAATTTTATTCTCTCCTCTTTGCCTCTTGTACCTTAGTTTTTAAGTGAGCAACTTCCTTTTCAGCTTTTTTTGCGTAAATATCTTCTAGCCTTTCCCAAATATCTTTAGCTAATGTGCATTGTCCCACCTTATCTTTACATGATTTTATAAGCCTTTTGGAATGGTATCCATTTCTCTTGCATCATATTATTTTGAATCTTGTGTGGTCATATCAACTGTAATAACTTCGAACCATATACAATCTTGAGCTTTCAAATAGATCTCCATAGACCAACTTCATAATTCACAGTGTGTTCTAGCAAACATGTGAGGTGGTGGAGACATGAAAACTAGATCAACTTGATATTTATTAATGAATTCAATATGTTTTAGCATCATTACAATAGAGGAAACTTTCCTTTCCTTTTCCTTGGAGTATTTGGAGGCTAACTGTTTTTCTTTTACCATATTGTTCCCAAGATTTTCCTTCCAGATGTTACACTCTGATGAAGGAACTTGCTCCGATTCCAATTGTTGGAAATATTGGGGGGGTGAATCAATGCTTCACTTTTATTTACAAATTAGTATCAAAATAATTAACCAATAACATCACATCAATAAATACACAATATTTATATGAAAAATTTATTTATATTACAAGGGAAGCTACAACTTCTAGTTTACCAACTACAACTGGAAGGGATACAAACATAAGATATTTACCAACCACTAATGAAAGGAGCTACAACCCATAGTTTATTAGTGTTCATTGGAAGGAGGCAACAATGTCCTGAAGGAATCTATAACATCCTTTCCGAACACCACTCTAAAACTCTTAACAAAAGATAAAAGGAAGAAAAAAATCATGGGTTATCGTACCAGGGACAATGACCTAATTTACAATAACTTGCAAACGTTGCAACCTCTTCATTAAAATTTCTCCTTAAATTTCCAATACATACACTTGACTTTTGATTTCCAATATTGAGAAAATGAAATCCAATAAAAAAAAATTTAACACATACCTCACAACATTGGCTTAAGTAGGCCTTAAGACATAATTCAATCAATTTGGAACAACCCTAATATTTGGCCTCAAAATATACCTCAATATTGCTCCACAACCAAGCTAGACAAAATGTATCAACAATGCTTCAATTTATTGTGTTGAATATATGCCTTAGATTTAATCGGATAATAGCCTCAGAACTTTAGATCTTTTCTTTAGACTTTTCTCAAGTTTAGACATCTGCTTTAGCCTTAAAGAGATTTTGGATATATCAAATAATGTTTGCTTCATAAGGGGACTTGGTACAACTTACGGCTTCAACTAGTTTCAACCTTATATCTCCCTTGAACCAGTGAATTGATTAACCTCAATATAACTTTGTTCCATCCACCAAATTTCTTTAGACAAGAAGAAAAATTGTGCCATAGAGATGCCTTAAACAAGGGTTTAAATAATTGCCTCAAAAGGTTTCCCACATGCCTATAATTTTCCACAAAATTTGACCTTCATTATGAACTTGAACAACCTTAGATTTATATTAGAAATAGTCTCAAAATTTGGGTTTGTCTGAGGATTGGATCTGGGGCCCAAAGATCAGTATAGGGCTGAAATTCCACTGCCTTAGATGTTAGTTGTAGGGAAAAAATTTGATTGCCTCAGATGTCCATTGCAGGGATGAGGTTTTGTCTCAGAGAGTTGCCTTAGAGGAATGAACGTATTGTCTCAAAGATTTGTGTCAAGGAGGCCGAATTGTGCCACAATTAAACATAATAATTCCTTATAAATATGTAACAAAATTTTTTCACACACAACTTCTTAACGAGTCCTTGTCAACAAAATATCATGTTGAGAAATGCTTCCAAATTCTCTTCAGATGAGGTACTTCAAATGTGACCTCCTTCAGATCTTCAATGTACCCCTAGCCTTGAAGTTATTCACAGTATTTCTTTGTTTAGATCCACAAATTTTCTTGCTCAAAGTTCCATGTGTTGCCCTTATTTATGCACTTTTAAGAGGGCTAAATTGGATCCAACCTGAATTAGAAGATTATAAAATTTGCCTATGAAAAGACACGTCATTTGAATGAGTTGACTTGAAGGATATGCTATTAGATCGACTTATAAAATGAGACTTTTAGCCTTTTAAAAATTAAATTTTGTCTTTCAATAAAGAAAGTTTCAAGGCTAATTTGGAGAAAGGACTTTAATTGATTTGAATTTCAATTTTGACCTTCTTTAATCAAATAATGAGACCATGAAACTGTGGGGAAAGATATGATGATACACCCATCCATTTGGGGCACCGAACTTCAAATATTAATATCTCTTAAACCAAAAGGAGACACAAGACATACCACCTTACAAACGAAATGGTGTAAAGAGGGTTACCAATCCAGAGTGGCCTTATATCCAAATTTATTGTCTTTTGCATGCATATCATCAAATAATTGTTGGATAATTCACCTTTTGACATCAATGAAAATTTATCACAACACTCTGAATGTGATATCATCCTCATATGGCCTCTAAATTAGCTTCTTCCCACTAAGTTGTGTCAAGACCAGCTTGGGGGCATGTTGGGTCTAGTTTTGTCATCCTAAAGAATCCTCAAATCTGTGTCAAAGTCAAGCAACGTCCTCTGTGTTGGAGGTTCTATGGGGCATGCGTCATCCAATGATGATGCGAGGAGGATGTTGACTATCAAAAATTCACTTTTTTGTGCCAATTTAATCCTACAAAGGGTTCGTGTACCTGTGGAGTAGGTGCCCAAGGCATGGGCTACCAAACCACTTGACAAGAATAAAAAGGATTCTAGCAAAAGAAACCAATCATTGGGGACTAAGATCAATAGTGAATCTAAGTGAACCAAACACACATATTAAGGGTACTTCAATACTTCAGATAAGGATCCCCTTCCAAAATTAGGACCCTAATCTTACAAATATGTTTTCTCCCTAAGTAGTAGTGGCTAAAGGTCAAACATATTAGGTGCTTCAAGCTCTTAAGGGGAAGAAACATATCCCTGGTGCACCCTTCTATTGATAGGTGTTAGTGAATAATAATGATGGTATTGGAGGGGAGAAGACTACATGGCCAAGTGCCATGGTTAAAGTGACCAACTGATGGGGTTGTCCACATCCTAAGTGTCTAGATGTGAGGAGGGAGTGTTCATGGATGCATGAGTTACCAACTCGGACTTGGATTTTCCACTTGTCTTGTTTACCTTTTACTTATTCTTGTTTTTTTCCTTGTATTACTACTTATAGCTCAAACGTTAGAACTTTCTTTGTATGATTTAGAAATTTTATTACCATTTTAAGATGAGTGAGTTTATTTCTCATCAAGGTTGGGCCATTCAATGGTTTCTTCTGTGATGTAGTGGATCAATATGTGCTTAGGAACCAGGTGATGGCCATATGAGTGAGGTAGAGCTCATGCTAGGATTTTTTACCGCATGCTAATCTTTGTGTCCATGTGTGAAATTTCCACGATTGCAATTATTGGATATTATTCTCCTAACTTGTGCAATTTATTTGTCTTCTATAAATTAATATTATGAAAAATAGTGAATAATTCACAATTGCAATCTCCACAAATAAAAATGCTACAAAAGATAAAATAGAACTAAGAAAACATGAACACACATAAAAATTTAACAGTTATTTTTGGACAATTGGCTATGAAAAATCCCCGAAGGGAAAGCATGATGATTTTATTATTATTCAAAAATTAGAGAGTACAATGAATTGGTTTCCTTTCACTAGAAAACGTCCAAAAACTATTGATCTCAAATGGAAAAATAATTTGGATATTAATTATCATCCTTTGCATCTTGATCTTCCTCTCTCCTTGCAACTCACACTTCTTGGGTATTTGCACTTACTAGTTGGAAATGCACGCTACTTCTTTCAAGAAATTCATGTTGGCATTATGACACAGATTTGGTGCTATGACACAGGTGTTGTCCTTGATGGAAACTCACACAGAAGACAGATCACAGTTCGGGCTCTCAGAACGAAGAAAAAGAGGTATACGTAGGTTCTCCATTGATCAAGTCGCGTATACACGCGAGTTCACAGACCAAAAGGCGTGTATGCGTATACACGCACTTTCATGCAAGGAAAGGCGTGTACTTGTTGGAAAACTTAGTTTTGGTCCATGGTATTTTGATCCATGGTATTGGTCCAAGGTTTTCTATCTGAAGTGTTGACCCCAGTTATTTGGTCCAAGGTATTGATTCTAAGTGGTTTTGGACCATGGTATTGAGTAAGGCCTAAGACTATAAAAGGAGGAGAAGATCAATAGGAAAATGCACTCAAGCATTACATATCTAATGAAGAATAAGATCTAGAATACAAGTCTTTGGGTTATGGTGCATAGCTAGATCTAAATCAAGGATGAACCTGAGTGCTTGATGAAGGATAAGTTGTATTGATGGGTCAATATCTTAAGGCTTGAAGAGAAGTATCTTTGTGTGGTTTTGATCTTTTATAAATGGCACATGTCATAATTTGTAAATCTGATGATCTGGGTATAACTGATGTCTGAATAGTTGTAAAGGTTAAATCATCTTTTACAGATCTGTACGCAGGTTCATTATAGCAAAGGTGCGTATACATGCTGGTTTGACATTCCAAAAGTGCGTATACGCAGGTTTTCCTTGATACAAATGCGTATGCACATAGGTTCATCACATTGAAGTAGCGTACACCTCATAAAATATGTTTTAGCTACTTCTGATTGTTGTTGCAGTGTTCTGGGTTCTTGCTTTGGCTCTGGTTACTGTTACTGTATTATGGTTACAACATTAAGAGAAGTGATTGTTTGATTCAGTTTTGGTTGGTGCAAAGGAGATTGATTGATGCAGATATATTTTGATGTTTGATTGATGTTATTGATGGATCCTATCTGAAAATTTATGAAACGTGGTCCTTGGAAGAAAAGAGAAGGTTGTAGCCTTCTGTAGGCTAGCACCTATGTACTAGTACAAGAGCTAGGGGGTTGTAGCTCCCTTCCAAGAGAAGTTGGAGAACGAGAAAAGGTTGTAGCCTTCTGCAGGTAGAAGCCTATGTACTGGTATAAGACTGTACCGGTACAGAGATATTGTAAAAACAAGTTTCTTATGAAAAGAAGATAGAGACAAATTGCATCAGGTGGTTTTCACCCACACTGGGTTTCCACCTTATATCTTGTGTTCTTGTGTGTGACTGTCTTCTCTATTTTCACTGTAGTTGGTTACAGTTATATGGTTCTGATGCACAGATTAAAGATCAACATCTGATGAATTAACTAAATTATAAGTCTATAGGATATATGCTAGCTTCCTTAAATACAGTTGCGTATATATGCAAGTTTCATTAACTGAAGTAGTGTATACAAATTTGACTGTGAAAAGAAATATTATTGACTTACAAATACTGATTCACCCCCCCTCTCTTAGTATTATTTCCAACAATTGGTATCAGAGCCAAGTCCTTCAAAAGAATCTTGATCGCTTGAAGGAAGATCTATCATCATGAGTAACTACAAAAGAGAGGCATCCATTAGACCACCAATCTTTGATGGGAGCAACTTCGTCTATTGGAAGGTAAGAACCACAACCTATCTTCAATCTCTTGGAACAGATGTTTGGGAAATTGTGGAAGAAGGATACACATTTCCATTAGCAATTCCTATAGATACAGCAGCTAAAAAGTAGTGTGAAACAAATGCCAAGGTTGTCAATACTCTATTGGGGAGTCTGTCACAATCAGAATTTGTCAAGGTTATGCAGCTCAAAGCCACCAAAGAAATATGGAGATGATCAGGTAAAACGTGCAAAACTACTATCTCTCAGAATTCAATATGAAACTCTTAGAATGCACAATGATGAAAGTATAGCTAATTACTTCTTACGTATAGATGAGATTGTTAATCGCATGAAAAACTTGTGTGAAGAGATAAAATAAGTTACTTTAGTTGAAAAGGTTTTAAGATCCTTATCTTCTAAGTTTGAATCAAAAGTTTCTGCCATAGAATAAAAGCAGGATCTTCAGAGTATCACTATGTCACAGTTGCACGGAATCCTAACTTCTTTCAAAATGAGAAAAGGGGGTCCATCAGATGTGAGAGAAGCTGCATTCAAAGATTCAGGAAGAGGAGAACTCAATGAATTCGGACATACGTCAGAAGGAGAGGAAGAATCAAACTTTGTCAAGAACCTTCAACGGGGTTTTAGAAGATTCAGAGGTAAACTACCTTTCAAATGTTTTGCTTGTGGAAGAGTCGGTCACTATGCTGCCAAATGTCCTCACAAAGATAATCTTGATAAAGGTAAGGGATCAGAAAATAGAAAAAAAAAGTGTAAATAAGAAGAGCTACTATACGCATGAAGATAGCGATGATTTATCAAATAGTGATGAAGATGAAAATAGTAATGATTATAGACTTCTGATGGCTTTTGAAGATGATGATTTCTTGGATGCTTTAGATGAAGATGGTCTTTATGAAGAAATTTCTAAACTTAAAATTTGTTTAGAAGAAAAGAATATAATCATATATACTCTTACATTCCAACTTGCTGAAAGGGAAAAACACAAAGAAAAATTAGAATGTGAAATTGTGGGTCTAAGAAAAGATATTGAGAAAACAAAAGCTCTCAATCTCAGATTTTCTAAAGGATCAGAAATTTTAGATGAAATTATCAAAGTGTAGCGTTCTCCTCTAATAAAGACAGGTCTTAGATATACTGAAGAAGCATCTCAAACACAGAAGCCATCAAGCTCCAAAAGCTATCTTGATGCAGCAAGGAGAAGTGAACAGTTTGACAATCGTCAGCAAAGGCATGAAGCAAATCACAAGGTAAATTGGGTTCAATCTATGTCAAGGATGAATAGAAGCTACAACCAACCACAGGTAAATCATACTCAATCTATTTCAAGAATGAATCACCAGGACAATAGATTTAATAATCACAGGAACTAATTTAATGGCAAATGTTTTTCATGTCATAACTTTGGACACAAAGCTGCTCAATGTGTTGCTTACAAGACCATCATGACTAGAGAAGCACAAAATCAAAGGAATGTGACTGGGATCATGAAAAGGACCTAAAATAAATTTTCTCCTCTTGAAAATGAAATAGAATGCTCTATTTGTAACAACTTTGGTCATGAAGATTCTGAATGCAAGAACAAGTTTCGACAAACATCTTAAAAGGAGCAAACTTCATTGGGTCCCAAAACATGGAGAAAGAAAGAGCCACAAACAAAATATGTGGTATATCCTTGTATGCAAAAGGACAAGAAAATCAGTGGTATATTGACAGTGGATGCTCGAAACACATGACAGGTGATAAAGAAAAACTTCAGTCATATAGTGCCTTAGAAAAGGAAAAGAAGGTATCATTTGGAAATGACACTCCTGCTGTCATAAAAGGTAAAGGTTCTGTTCTCTTAAAAGAAAAGATTAAAGTTGGGAATGTTATGTATGTTTATGGTCTTAAGCATAACCTATTTAGTGTCAGTCAAATGTGTGATCAAGGAAATGAAGTAGTATTTCGATCAAATGGATGTGTTGTTCGTGAGCTTGATACAGGAGAAACAGTGATAAAAGGGATAAGAACTCCAAATAATTTATACATGCTCAATGGAGGACAACAACAGTGCTATCTAAGCAAAAATGATGAACACTGGCTATGGCACAGAAGATTGGGGCATCTAAGCTTCCCTCAAATAAGGAAAGCATGCAAATTCCAGGCTGTTCGCGATCTTCCTGACATCAAAAATCCAGAAAATACAATATGCAAATCATGTCAATTTGGTAAGCAAACCAGAGAACATTTCCTAGAAAAGGAAGGATCAGCTAGCAAGCCTCTTGAACTTGTTCATACTGATTTATGCGGTCCTTCAAGGAAAAAGTCATTTCATGGAGAATAATACTTTATATTGTTCATTGACGATTTTTCCAGAATGTGTTGGATAGGACTTCTAAAGCACAAAGATGAAGCATTTGAAGAGTTCAAAGCCTTCAAAGCTTTAGTTTAAAATGAATGAGATCACAAAATCAAATGCCTAAGATCTAATCGAGGAGGGGAATTTACCTCAGATGAATTCTTCGACTTTTGTGAAGAACATGGAATAAGAAGAGAATTTTCCACCGTGAGGACTCCTTAGCAAAATGGAGTGGTAGAAAGGATGAACAGAACTATTCAATAAATGGATCGTGCCATGCTAGATGAGTCTAGAACTCCTGCAACCTTCTGGGGTGAAGCTGCATTTGCTGCTGTCATTATTCTCAACAAAACAAACATTCGGGTAAACAACACTCAAACTCCACACGAACTTTGGTATGGTAAGACTCCGATAGTAAAACACTTCAAAATTTTTGGAAGTAAATGTTACATCAAAAGGACTGATGAAAAAATTAGCAAGTTTGAACCTAGAGTAGATGAAGGCATTCTCTTTGGTTACTCTTCCTAAAGTAAAGGATATAAGTGTTATAATAAAAGACTAGGGAAAATTGTTGAAAGTATTGATGTTGTGGTTGATGAAGCAGGCGAAAATCCAAAGCAAGTAAAAACTGAAGAGTGGGAAGAAGACGAGGATTATCCTTCCACATCAAATCAAACTAATGTTGAAGAAGAAGAAACGAATGAAGCACCAGAAGAGCAGATAATGGCAGAAGAAAAGATTCCATCCAGATATGTTCAGAAAAATCATCCAGAGACTCAAATTTTGGGATAGAAAGAGGTAGGTGTGCAGACAAGAAGAACTATTACAGAAGCTTCAAGCTATCTAGCATTGATTTCCTCTATTGAACCTCAAAATGTAAATGAAGCATGCAAAGATGAATGTTGGGTCAAGGCCATGAATGAAGAAATTGAGCAAATTGAA